>JASDQU010586068.1:90503-106097 GCA_032191745.1 Picea mariana | reverse complement strand
CTGTAGCAGAGCTGATAAACTTCTCATCGATCTCAATCTGTATATCGCCCACCTTGGCTCTACAGCCATCAAAATTCATGGCAAACTGTCGTGCTACACAGAGATTAAAACCCTCAAATCGTTGCATGAAGGTGAGCCATCCATTGTCCTCCAAATATTTTCGAGCATTGTCAAACATTAACAAGGCTTGGTTGCCGTTTGGCTCGATTCGCATGACTGGTGCCATGGAGCCGAGCACATGGTAAGCCGAGGGTTTGGATCATAACATACACAGGAGCAGAGCTACCCGAGCTAACAGAAGTGAACGGGCAAAAGGGATAGGCATAAATGCCCGCGTGCGAAGGTGGTGGAGCTTATCTCTGCCATGCAAAATAGTAATTGCTGAAGTACAAGCACCGATTTACATAGTAATTCAACCCATTATAGCATAGTTCAACAGTCATATCACTTGACCGACTAATAAATCAAATGGCAAGTGTATAAACCAACGTGAAAAATCAACGTTATACCAAAGTTTTTAAGCCATAAATCATTCCAATTAAAACCAAAATCAAATATTAACCATGCACCAATGTGTATTCATATAATCAATAGTTTAACCAACGTGCCAATGGGTATTCATATAATCAACCAACCAATAGTTATGAATACCTTAACATAGGGATTATATTAACAAGATATGTATCAAAGACTTAAACATAATACCCATATATCTTATGAAACCAAAGGTCAAGTAGGTCAAATGAAAAGCCAATCCAAATACCAATGCATTACTTAATCAAAACAAATTACACAATCAATCGAAGCATGAGTACTGATCAAATGATCTCACCAGCTGTATAATGATAAATAAAAAGTGAGCGCAATAGGCATATCGACAAAAGGGATAATGACAGTTCAGATAATGATCGAAATGCGGCTTCAAAAGACTGATTTTTCACGCTTACAGTCGTGAAAACAAAATGAAGGTAAATGCGCAAATGTCGCAAAGAATAAAAATGTCGTCTATTTAAAAATGCAACGAAAAATTGATGTTTGCAAAAAATTGGTGTAGGCAGCTTCTAAGACAATGGAAAAATGTGAATTGGCTGCCAACACTCACCAAGGCACTCAGTTAAGAGAGAAGATATTAGTTTAATATTATCCCCTATCAAAAATTATAAGAGAAGGTCTGGGATAGATGAACTACAAGGAGAAATGAATAAGATTAAATWTCATAYGTTTGATGGTGAGAAAAAGAAATATGAGTATGCATAGACTTAGATTTTGGGAATGAGGAAGTATTTTCAATTACATAATTACTCCTCAGAGGCAGAAGGAATAAATGCAATTTATTAACTTAAGTGAAAAGAATCAATGTGGTGGGACCAAATTGTGCAAGTACAACACATTGATGAGAAGAAACTCACTTGGATATAGTTCAAAAAGAATTTTTAAAAGAAATACCTGAAAAACGTTATTATGATAGGAAGATTAAGGATTTCTTTGAACTCGATCCTGGAAGTATGACCATGGACGAGTATGAGAGGATATCCTTAGAGATGTTGTTGTGACAACATATAACATGATGATCCCAAGACATTGTATGAAGAAATAAGGAGAGCTAAATGTCTCTATGATAAGCATAGAGGAAAACAAACTTTCCAAAGGGATTGGGAATATAAGAAGTAGGGTAAGATGGAGCAGAGGAAGAAGGGGAACAAACCACCATTCTTTAGAAATAATTCTCAAGGGAAACCTACTCCAAATTAGCCCAAAATGACATAAGATTTGGGAAAAATAACAAGGAAGAAGCCTATTAAATGTTGGGGTTGTGTTGAGCGCTCAACACACCCTAAAAGCTTTTGAAATTTTTTCTCTTTTGGGTACCACTTGTTTTCTTGTTTCTTCTTTCTGAATTGAGTCCATTGTGTAGGGGTCATTAAGTTTTGTTTCCATGGACCTTTTGAATTGAAACTTTTTCTCTAAAAAAGGAACTTGGAATTCCAACTAAGAATTCACAGCTAAACTTGCAACCCACGCACTTATTTTCGGCATTGGAAAAATCCRAGCAGCAAAACTCCCACATAGCAATGATAATCATCGATCGTCGATGTATCACAGCAGCGTCAGTGAAATAGGAGAGGGAAAAACATTGACATGGACCATGAAAAACCTATGATAACCAATTACTGATGCATTGTTTGAGGTCAGTGAAATCCTAAAGATTTAAATTGTGGAAATTTTCGCGTTGACACATTGTCGATCATCGATCATGGATGCATGTTTAGCATCAGCAAGTTTTGAGGGGGGTAATTCAAGAACACTTGTTTAAAAATATCGTTGATCGTTGATCTCTGATACTTCTTAGACATCAGTGGGGTAGGGCATGTTTGTCAAAGCACATATCTAACGAAATTCCCCAATTTTGAATAAAATCTTAGGCAAAGGGGACAAATTCAAACACCATGTGTCTTTTGCATGTAGGCATTTCATACGGCCTAGTTTCATCCTGAGTAACCTTAGATTTCCTTGTGTCCTAGTCGTACTTCTAGGTCATATTTTCCACATCAGCACTGTATGGCTAGATGGATCGACATCAGAGCTTTTTCCAAGAGATATCAATGAACATTGTCTAAGAAAATGTTGACCCCCTGATCCACTCGTTTAAATTAGCATAATGATGGTACGTCTTCAGCACAAAATAAGATCGAATTATGTCATTTAATAGGTTAATTAATTTTTCGCTCTGCATACATTGTTCCCCACGCGTCAAACGAATAATGGAAATTTTAAATTTTCGATGAACCACAACGTAGCCCTCTCTTGCATCGTCAGCCTATGACCACATTTAATCCCAAGCATAATGTGGATCTTGGTGATGGATTGTGTAAAACCACATTTAAGCCCTGAATTGAAGAATTGATGCGACAAGGCAAGTATTATTTGTGTTTAAATTACTAAGACAGTTTCGAACCCAACATTCTACACACAAATTTTCTCATTCTCAGAGTAGTCAAAGGAGCGAAAAGAGTGTCTCAAGAGTTGCACTCAATTCTCAGAATTTCAAAACCAAGTTAAGCTAGTTCAAAGAAGAGGTATGCATTATTTTTATCATTTCCGTGGTCGCATTTTATTTATATATCAATATCCTCTCTGGAAGATGATGTATAACTATGCTCTCTCTGTAGGAAAATGCCTCCAAGGAATCCAGCAACCAGATGCTTTCCAAGGGCACCAAAGTTGAAGGAAGCAGAGTTTAGTGAAGGATCTTCTCCCGGTGTTGCGAGGCAGTTGGATTTTTCTACTAAAGTGGAGTTGGTCATCAGAACATCTACTAAGAAGGAATTTTCCTAGCCCCCTGCATTTGGTGACACAGAGGCAAGCATTGGGTCAAAGATAATTTTCTTGTAGTGGGGATATTTGTTCAACAGGATTAACCAGGAATATTACCTAGAATTTATTCCCCACAGTGACACGGATGTAAGGACGCTTGACGACCAGGTTTTTTTGAACATCCGATGGCCATGCATGCATATGGTATCCATTTGAACCCCAATCTTTCCCTGTATTGATACCCTAGGGTGGATAATCGATCATACAGACGTAATGAATTCCTTGGTCAATGATAAGAATGGAGAATGTGTCAGTTTTTTTCTCCCGCCGGAGGTCCATAAATACTACAAGCTCGGGGACCTGGAGGAGTGGTTAAACACAGATTTCATAGTGAAATTTTATGAATTTCGTGATACCAACATATTGATGGCCTCCTGGTGGAAGGAATACAAACAATTCACAAACCAGAGCAACGGCTAGTACGAGACAGAAAATCTAAGGGAGCCATACATCTATTTAATGGCTCTAATATGTCGATTTTATGGGGAGAGGGATTGCACTAATTTTTTGAAGGCATGGATTCCCATGGAATACATTGTGCCCATCTTCGGGAGTAGCTTCAACTGGGGATAAATCATTTCTAAACAATTGAGCACCAACATATTGCAGGCCCAAATACCAAAAGATGGAGAAGAGCCTGCTTTTCACATGGCACAGTACCTGATAAACGTAATCTACGCAAGTAACATCTTCGCAGGCATGAATCTAATTTGGCATGCCATTGAGATACATGTACATGTCTACTTCAGCATTATGTGGGAAAACAGGTACAAAAAATCTTATGCTCTCATCTGCGATGAATTTATAACTCGTGTTTATTTTATTATTTTTAAGAGATATATCCCAAGACTTTCGACAACGACCAAGAAAATGATCTCAAAGGTATGCCACTGGTACTTAGAAGAAACTAGTACTTATATCAGGGTGTTTGGGGCTACTGGTGCACCGCATCTACTCCCCTCTCACATCTTAGACCGACTCATCGTGGGAGAAATATGTTACCAAACTATCCTACAGGGATATAATGCCACTCTAGTTAAAGAAAAGAAGCAAGTGTTCATACCCTATGGTTTCCATGTAGGTTTTTACATGGTGAAGGATATTGTGCAAGATAAATAAGAGGATTTGAACCAGCTGGAATACAGATTCCCAATAGGTCGATTTAGAAAACATGACCCTAGAGGCCTAGTACTTCAGCATGAATCACAAGTCTCTTCCTGTCGGCCATACACACATGATAAGTTTGAAGACAGTATTTTTACAGATTGTGCTCAGGACTAGGAGGAGGTGCTACAGAGAAAATTTAACCCAAAAATAACTAGGTTTAAACCTATGAGTATGGATGAGCAAGTCGAAATGATAGAACAGACAGCTCAAGAAGCCCTGAGGGTTAGGGAAGAAAACAGAGAAGTAGAAGACATAAAGGCACATAGGAGGGGGATGATGTTGTTAGAAGAATCCCAAAGAGTCATCCAAAAGTTAGAAAATGATCCCCAACTGTTAAAACCTATAAGTATCACCCCTACCAACCCAATCAATATCAGAGAGGAGAAAAATGGCTCAAAATCAACCTCACTGGAGGAGACCGTCGATCCAGAAAACCCCAGATTTATGTCACCACGGGTTAGATCACTGGTGACTATTCCATCCCAGGAGGATATTCCAAGAACACCAAGTGAAACGGGTGTGCCTAACATCCTCTTTGATATGATTTCCATCTATGATTATGAAGAGATCTCAAAGGTCTCGCTTATAACTCTAGTACCAACCATAGAGGAGAAAGAACTAGGGGAAACATTTGTGCCAACCTCTGATGCTTCGATTATAAACCCTTGACAGGGTGACCATGAGGTCGAGAGTATCCTAGACACTGAATTTCTCGACCTATCGAGGACCCTGAAAGACAGCTCCAAGGATGAGCTAGGCTTTAGTAAACAAGAAGAGCAATTGCAGCAGCTAAATATCGACACCTCAACAGTCGATCACCAATTTAGTGTTGAGCATGTAACAGTCTCTCCATTTAAGGTCGATACTCCACCAACCAGATTTCAAGTCATTAGAAAATACATAAGTTTCCTTTGTCATATAAGTACAAGATTCGTCCTAGAACAAATATATATGGCAGGAAATTTGGGAAACACTCTGACCTAGGAAGACCAACAGATCCTTGAGCCCATGGATGAGGTCACCAATATATGGGAAATTTCTTACGAAAGAAAGATTAAATACATAATGAGGAGGACAAACAATAAAAGGAGGCTCACGTTGGATAGCACACTTCTCATGACCACACAAGAAAAGTTTCCTAGCACAGAAAATGTGAAGTCAACCAATCTAATCGGTGCAGGGATGGCTATAATTGATGCCAAACTGGATTGATAAAAATGGGATGAAAAGGAACTAACCACCACAAAGAAGGATTTGGAACATCTCCGCCATCTGGATAAATATTACCAGGACTCAATGTAAGCAACATTTTTCCTGAAGAGTGAATTCCAAGAAGCGTATGCACAATTCACAAGAGAAAGACATATCTTCACTGCATTCGTAGCTGATTTTCAAAAAGACACTCTCAATGTACTGGAAACCTGTAAAGATGTGAAGAGATGGTATGAAAAGGCATACCATTATGAGAACGAATTGATTATATCATTGCATTATAGAAGGGTCGAAACATGGAGGATAATTGCATCCTAGTGTTAATGGATAACAGCATCTCTCGAATCAGGAAGGCAGTTGAATACTGGGTAAGTATGGCCTAGAAACCTCAGCAAAAGATATAGGAATGGTGGGCCAAGTGTGAGAAAATATGGGAGAAGATCAATCGGGAGATGAAAGACATTGGCCTTCCAGAGTTCGGCTCACCTTAAGACTTTTTTTATTTGCATGACATAGTCAAACGACATGCAGAACAGGACTCAGCATGGGAAGTGGAGATTGTACATGTGGCAAGCATGACACCAGGTTAGGTAAAGAAGTTTATGGCACACCCAATCAAGGCATGTTTAGTACTACAGAGTTTAAGTGCCAAGATGATCAAATATAGAGAACGGGAAATAGAGATAAAGGAAACCCTCTTAGCCCCGATGGACCAGCACAAATTCTTGTATGCTAACACATGGGAGGATCTCTTCATCAAGTGGTCAGAGTATGAGAAGAATCATCCACTCTAGTAGAACCACTAGAGGATCTCAAGAGAACAAAGAGATAAAGCACCACATGTCCTTCTTTTGTTTTACTTAACACAAACTTTTAGTAGCTATTTTAAGTTAGTAATTCCTTATAAATAGGAGGACCGGCCTTTTGGGAAGGGTCGATGGTTTTGGGGAAGGACCTTCTTTTTTGAGAATTGTAAAGAATTATTGCTAAGAAATTTTAATTAAGAAGTTTTTTTTAGCACCAAAGACAAAAAAAAATTCATCAAATACGTTATGTGATTGGATTAAGGAGGAACTACTTCCATCTTTGAATTTAGCAGTTGATGTTGTAACGAGTAAGAGTTTATGAATCTATTGATAAGCTATATTTGTCAATACTTTAACAATTATTTTGTTTTAAATGATGAAAAGTGAATCGTTGTGTTAATATGTGATTGATGGTAGAGCTAAGGAAACTATTTTTCTTGCACTTATCTTATTGCATGCGTATTTTCTTTCCATAATTGTATCTCAGTCAGTGTTGAAATACCAACAAGTTAACGTATTATTACTAGGCTTGTAATAGGTGTGAATATCGTTGTGTGCATGCTAGAGCACAAGGGTTATCCCAGGCTCAACATTATTCAATAGTTAATAATTCCCTCTATCAGTTGGTTTATACCATCACACCTTACTTTATCAAATTCATATAATAATATAAAAGAAAAAAAGAGAAATGTTTAACATGAAGGAGGAACTTCCACAGAAATATATCATGTCAATCACTAAGTAAATCCCATCAGTAAATTGGCTAGATCGAAATATTTGGAGAACCATTCCACCCATCAAATGATGCAGAGTCTAATTGGGCCTCTAAGGTGGGTTTGGTTCCTACTGTTGATTCAAAGGATATTGGACCCCTCAATAGAATTAGCACTAGAAGGAGGGCCTGAACGAATGAATGGATTATAAAATTTCAGATAATATATTTTACATAGCCTGCAAACAACCCACGTGCATGTCTAGTCATTCTCAAGACAGCCCACATATATAAATTACTCCTAAAATGAGTAACTCAACTCAGCATGAGGAAGTAGAACACCTATTCCCTGAAATACCTTATGTTCTTCCCCACGAGGAGTTGAACTAGTTCAGAAGAATCACAAGAGCTTACGCCCAGAAAATTGGATCGTTATCCTTAGATCTGCTACTTCCTCATAGAAAACAAGTAAGAAAACCAGTTGTTGACACCCTTGACCAAGTTTTTTTTCACACAGTAGAAGATCTGATAGATTTTTCCCTCAATGAGATCAAACAACCCCTTAATCTGATTACCAAAACACCAGCTGGTAACTACTCTAAACCTGACGATTTCAAATTTGACGAGGAAGGGTCTAACTCAAATTGCTCAACTTTAGAATTGGATGACATGGAGGATAATAATGATAACAATGAACAAAGGGGAAATCAACCTCAAAATAATCAACCATGGTTGGCCAGAGTTGCTCTGGAAATCCTAGGATGGGTACATAATCTACCCTGACATTCGAAAAAATTACTTCCCAAATTTGACCCTGAAACCTTCGGATTTCCTAAATACCATATCAAAAAGTTCATAATAGCTATAAGACTAATGAACATGCAACATGAGGATGTAGTGTATAGGATTTTTTCCTATACCTTTGAGAATTCATCCTCGACTTGGTATTTTAACTTGCATGTTAGATCCATAACTAGTTGGACAAAGTTTCAAAACTATTTCTTAGAGAAATTTGCGGAACAAACCACCACGGGAGCGTTAATGGTTTAGTTGTTCGCCACCACCATGATTTCAAAAGAGAAGGTTAAATATTTCAATCAACGGTTTACCACTATCCTTAAAAAAATTCAACTCGAAGCTAAACCTACTCAAAATTTGCAGATTAAGGTATATGCTAATGCTCTCCATGCCTCCATTTCCATGTTTGTGAAAAGGGTTGCCAAACATACCCTAGATGAAAATTTTGAGGAATCCAAAACAATCGAATTCCAAATGAATAGATGCAAAGAGGGATAGGTCTCACTAGTTAAGAAGGAATTTCAACCTCCACCTAGGAGAGGAATTTTGTTGACTAGACCCCCCATAAAACAAATAGAACAAGGTCCTGAAAAAGGAGGTGGGGACATAGAATAACTACAACTAGTGATAAAGAAACTTTCGAATGAAATCGTAGACATGAAAAGAAGTGTTGGGGAAGGAAACTAAAGTCAAAGGCATTATAAAGATTTTTTTAAAAGAAACCTACCTTTCAAAGCAATTGAACCTCCCCCGACCAACTTAAACATCAACCTGGGTAATGTAGCATCTGAATCTTTTGTACGTACCATCAAGAGAAACATTTTGAAAGAGATTGTCCCCAATGGGTTCACATTATGAATTTAATGTCCAATCAGTTCCTAAATGAATTTTTTCTTACCAAACAATTGTTGGGGCCCAGAAATGTCATATTTTCATCCACCTTTCCCTTCATTATTCTTCACATTTCATCGCCCCATTAACCTTCACGATATCATTTCATAAATATACTTGGGTTTCACCTTATTATTTTCCACTTTATTAATTTTAGTATTAAAAGGGAATTTGTGATTAAATATTAGAAAATCGACATGTTTTCATATATATCTCAAAAATGTGTGAGCTTTGTAATGTGTAGGAATATGTGAAGGATTAATTCAAAAGGACTTCTCGAATACTTCCTCCACCATTTCAGGATTTGAGGAGATAATTCAAGGAGAAGATCATGGAGATTTGGTTGGCATATCTTATCCAATATATATGAGAAATATGTGTGAGGATTTGTAGGGATTATATTTTGTAATAATGGAAAATAGTTGAGAGAAAAGTGGATCTATAATTATGAGATGGTTATCTTATCTTCAAGGCTCTCATGTATAAAAGAGAGTGTTCTCTCTTCATGAGGGGGTAGTAATCATTAAGTAGTAATAACTAAGGAAAAATTTGGTAGTCAGTCAGTAGTCATTGAGTAGTCCTTAGGATTTGAAAGAGAAATGGATTCTTAGTTTTGATTCATAGTTTTGGTTTTCATGCTATCATTATTATGTTATGAAGATTGATTTAATTATTGTGATGTAAGATTGCTTCATTGGCGTGAGCTCACATATATTGGTGTGTCATTCAACTCTTCACATGTTGTATCTGCTTTTCCTTCATGTAATTCTCCATTTCTAGATTAGTTTCATTTACGCAATTTCATTTCAGTCGTAGGTTGTAGCAATTCAATTCCAAGTCGTGCGTTTCAATTTCCTGCATTATATTAATGATTCAATTTTAGTCATATCTTAAACATTAGATTAGATTAGTATCGCTTCAATCTTTCATATACTTTGTGTGTGCTTCATCAGTTTATGAACCCCAGGTTGAAAATTTAGATAGTTGGGCAAGTATTACAATGCAATTAATTCCACATTAGTTTGGCCCAATGTAACGACTATCATTCCCTTGTTACAATTGTTGTTCCCTTTACAGGAAGTGTCATTCATTTGAATAGAACAACTGTCGTTCCCTTTACGATTGTTGTTCCTTTACAGTTTTTTCATCTCCGGAGGTTGGGTATTGAAAACGGAAGGTAAGAACCTACGTAGGAAACAAGTAAAATTCTTGTGCCAGCGCCTACCTTCAACTAATGCATAGAGGTTGTTTTTAGGACATATTTAGAGCCCAACATTTTGGCATCATTGTCGGTGAAGAAAGATGGATTGAGGCATTATATTTTTTCATTTCAATTCATGCAATTTTGATGTAAATTTTTTGGTAACGGGTCATAGCAGCTACTTGAATTGAGACTCCTCATGTTCTCCCTGCCAACTAGGTAAAAGTAATTTCAATTTCTGCAAATTTCAATTTCCGCAAGAGTAGTTTCGATTTCTGCAAATTTCAATTTATGAAAGAGTGTTTAATTTATGCAAGTGTGATCTACATGTGTTGGTTCTAAGGGTCATAGAATCCTTGAGTGGAGACTCCTCACTGTCCCTACTAACTATCAAGAGCGTTTAATTTCTACAACTATGAAGAGTAATTGTTTTATGTTTTAGCAAAAGTGTTTTTATTTAAGTTTTTCATTTTGATTTGGGTGTTGTAAAAATCCTTTTCTTTTAACATGGTTTAACAATGAATGTCATATTGGAACTACTCACTTAGATACTAGAAGATGTCGGGATTTCCTCTTCCCAGGAAGAGGAGATCTTGACAAGGATCAAAGATTCAAATACTCCTCCATAAACAATTGAAGATTCAACATCTGAAGACTCTTATRCATCCGATGACAGACAATTAATCGAAAAGGATATMGAGGAAGATGAAGAGGAGTTACAACATGATCTGAGTGAGGAAAAACCCACTTATGAAAGCCTGATCGAACAATGGTTTCAAGCGAGTACTAGGTTATATACATTTAGTTTTTTCTTTTTATTGTTTTAATTCAYAGTTTCAACAGCTAATTTCACACGTTCATACATATTTTCGATTCTCATTTATGAAATTGAAAGACAACATGTTCTTATTACTGTTGCATGCATGGMTACATTAGCTATTTGACTAGACGTAACTAATCTCTCATTTTTAATTAGTGTAGTGTAGGTAGGATTTTATTTTCAAGTTTTTTATTTGTTAGAATAAGTATGCTCTCCTCCGCGCTTCGTGCGATCGTGAGGATCAGAAAGTAGGATGATCGATTGATTTCAGGAAGATTAATTGATTGATGAAAAGAAAAAAATATTCCTAATCTATTTTTCGTCTATAGCTTGTTTCCATTTGCTCACAAATTTGTAATAATTTACAAAATCATTTTTTATTTTTTTAAGAGAAATAAAGAAATAAAAATTTGTGCTTCCCTCTGCAGATCAAAATAATGAAACTGTAAGTACCTTAGAAAAAAATAATAAGTGAATAAGAAGATAAGAGGTCCATAACTAATCAACTCTTAAAATGATAAAATAATAAGTAAAATGGTCTGCAATTGCAAGATGAGAGTTTCACATTTCCATGATGAAACTCCAAGGAATTAGAATCTAGCTAGAGCAGAGATCGATAAGGTCGAATATCCCTCTTTGGGTGAATGCACGGAGCTGCAGCATGAAAGAATGACCATTTAATTGGGTTCTCCAGCATCTGTGGTTGATTCCCCCAAGGATTAAAAGATGTGTGAAGTCCAGACAGATCGATAGCACCTTTTGCACATTCTTACGGTGATACAATATGCCACGTGAGATTCATTGATCGTTACTCCTAATTCTTCTATCAACTCTACAATGGATTTTTTCCTCACTTCTCTTTGATGACACATGCACACAAAAAGCCGTCCAGGTCAATGCCAAGCTATGCTTCAGATCCATTCAGTTTCAAAATCCATAGAAGTGCATGATGAACCAATTATCACAGCCTCTAGCGTTTCATTTATTATCAGCGCTTGTAAGAATGATAGCATTCATGGCGGACTAGTGGTGCAGGTATAGAAAGATGAAGGTTTGATTTCAGTGACGGCTCCAATTGCCCACTGAAAATTCCATTTTTTTTGTTATTTGTTTTGTTCTATTATAATATATATATATATATATATATATAAAGAATTTTTTTTTTTTGTTTTATTATAAAACGATTATAATAAACAAAACAAAAAAAATTATTATAAAAATTAATAACAAAACAAAACAAAAAATTATTATAAAAATTTGTATAATAACAAAACAAAAAAAAAAAAATTGTTTTAAATTTTATTTCCTTTGTTTAATTATAAAAATATATAAAAAGAAAAAATCTTAGGTAAAATAAAAAAATCATAAAACAAAAAGAAAAAGAAAAAGATTTATCAAATGGATTTCAATCAATTCTTGAAAACTAAATCGGAGTAATGTTTTTTCATTTATGCTAACTTGGCTCATTAAGTCACTTCAGAAACAATCAACGACGGAACTTGCACGCAAAGGGAAACAGGTAAAATAAACTTTGTTTCTGAATTTGATTTGATCGCATTCGTACTTATCCCTGCATTTCATATTTTTCAAAGCTCTCACAATTTTTATGCAGGATTTGTACTAAGTTTTTTTCACGTGTGCAAATGATCGCATCTTGTTGTTGAAGTGATTTTCAAGAATCACAAAAATTTTGAAAAAAAACATGCCTTATTGACAACTTGAAGGAGTTGAGTCTTATTGCACATATCATGACGCTTGTTGTTACACCAAACCCATATCATAAACACCATTTTGCATCATGAATTCTTTCTTCCCATTTCTTCTTCAAAGCAGATTTTCCATCCCTGTGTTGAAGCTTATCTTCCATTGAATTATCCTTCATGACTTCTCACACACCTCTCTTTATGAGTCACATACATCTCTTTATATTTTCCCTCTCATTTTGCCTTGTCAATAAAATTATCCAACTCCCTTTCCATGACTCTATTTCCTCACCCTAAACATTGTTGCTACTAATATATTTCCATTTATAGTCCTACCAATATTTTTAAAAACTCGTGTTGATTGATGTGGGATTCCTTAAGGCCCACCTTTCAACAATTCTTGCCCCATCGACCTCAACACCTTATCTGGGATATAGACTAGAGTTCATTTTGAGTACCTAGAGGCTTGCATGCCTTAATGGAAAGTTCTCTCGCTGACAATCATGGGAATACATCAATGTCCCTTGATCGTCAAATCTTGCAAGTGGCTCGACATCAGCTCATTCATTCACACTTCACAAGATGTACTCGGGTACCTTGGCACTCATTGACATCAATGGTGAGTTGTCTCACATTGGTTAACAGCATTCATCAATGGTCGGTAATCCAATGACTTATTTTCATGCTTGACATCGACACATTCATTCGCATGACTAGAATTGTACCATCGAGTTTAGCAGTAGGTGAAGACTATACACTTTTTCATGACTCCATCAGCAGTTGCAGCAGTATTTTTTCATCTGTATGAGAGTACCACAATTCCCCATTCATACTTCCTCTTTTCCATGATTCATTCAGCAGCAGTTCAGATTCCTCCACTTCACATTCTCTGTTCCAACAGATAGCAGTCACAACTACAGAAGCAGTCACTTTCCATATGATCCTGCAGTAGTGATATCTTCCATGCTCCAGCAGTCGCATCATCCATATTCCTATTGCATAGTTTATCAACAGTTTGGGTAAGTAGAGGTATGTTATTTTCTAAACTTTAATCATGTAATTCCTTAACTCCTAGCAATGAATAATTTGGAAAATTCCCTCGCCAAACTCCCTTTCCTTTTCCCTTCTATGACTTATGCCAGTTGCATGCATACATGAAACCAGTTCAGTTGGGGGGTAGGGGAATTTATTCACTATCATCACTCCATTTTTTCACTACCATCATTCCATTTTTCGTCTCATTTACCATTTACCAACATTTCTTTTCCAATGATACTCTGTTGCACTTTTCTTCATAAACATTGATATACATATTGGCATGATTCACAAATATGAAAAAGGGATTTCTTATACTCATTGATGTTTCCTTATGCACATTAATAGCATATATTTTCTAGTAAGAATATGGGTAAATTATTATCATAACAGCAAGAGAACAAATAATGAAATGAATGTTGTTAACACAAGAACCAACATTATTTATATTCATGGTTGTCACACAAGAACCAACCATAAGAAAATGACAATTGTTACTCATGTAAATCCCATCCTGGAAACATTCATTATCATCACTCAAATCCAACATTCAGATGCCAAAATTTCTTGAGAATATCCATCCATGTTTGCATGCAGACATGCGACAAGTTCAATTGGGGGGTATGTTGGGGCTCAAAAATGTCATGTTTTCATCCACCTTTCCCTTCATTATTCTTCACATTTCATCGCCCCATTAACCTTTCACAGTATCATTTCATAAATATACTTGGGTTTCACCTTATTATTTTCCACTTTATTCATTTTAGTATTAAAAGGGAATTTGAGATTAAATATTAGAAAATTGACATGTTTTCATATATATCTCAAAAATGTGTGAGCTTTGTAATGTGTAGGAATATGTGAAGGATTAATTCAAAAGGACTTCTCAAATACTTCCTCAACCATTTCAAGATTTGAGGAGATAATTCAAGCCTATTCCAAGGAGAAGATCATGGGGAATGGATAACATATCTTATCCAAGATATATGAGAGATAATGTGTGAGGATTTGAAGGGATTATATTTTGTAATAATGGGAAAATGGTTGAGAGAATAGTGGATCTGTAATTATGAGATGGTTATCTTATCTTCAAGTCTCTCATGTATAAAAGAGAATGCTCTCTCTTCATGGAGTAGTAATCATTTAGGAGTAGTAATAACTGAGGAATAATTTAGTAGTAATTCATTAATGATTTGATAGTCATTAGAATTTTAAAGAAATGGATTCTTAGCTTTGATTCATAGTTTTGGTTTCCATGCGTTCATTATTCTGTTATGAAGATTGATTTGATTATTGTAATGTAAGATTATTTCATTGGCGTGAGCTCACATATGTTGTTGTGTCATTCAACTCCTCACATGTTGTATTTTCTTTTCCTTCATGTAGTTCTCCATTCCTAGATTAGTTTCATTTATGCAATTTCATTTCAGTCGTAGGTTGTAGCAATTCAATTCCAAGTCGTGTGTTTCAATTTCCTATATTAGATTAATGATTCAATTTCAGTCATAGGTTGTAGCAATTCAATTCCAACTTGTGTGTTTCAATTTCCTGAATTAGATTAATGATCCAATTTCAGTTATAGCTTAAGCATTAGATTAATGATTCAATTTCAGTTGTAGCTTAAACATTAGATTAGATTAGTCCCACTTCAATATTGTAGATACTTTGTGTGTGCTTCGTCAGTTTATGAACCCCAAGTTGACAAATTAGATAGTTGGGCAAGTACTACAATGCAATTAATTGAACATCAGTTCGGCCCAATATAAAGACAGTCATTCCCTTGTTACGATTGTTGTTCCCTTTATAGGAAGTGTCACTCATTTGAATAGAACAACTGTCAGTCCCTTTACGATTTTTGTTCCTTTACAGGTGTT
>JASDQU010586068.1:65621-81259 GCA_032191745.1 Picea mariana | reverse complement strand
AGTGAGTACCCTTACTCGCAGGGTTTATGCCCCGAACCACCTTATGATTTCGTAACAAATCTTCCCCCCTGCCTAAGAAACGACCCTAGCTATCCTGGTATTAAGTTGCCTAACCAAACCCTTAGCCACATGTCCAAACCCTCACCTGCTCTTTCAAACCCCACACAGTCTTCCTATGACCAATGCGATTTATGGTTGGAACGTTATTACATTGATGTTCCCATACTCCAATAAAAAATCCAATGAATGGAAAGTCGAATTGAGGTATTGACCAGCCAATGAGACCAACTCCAAGAAGCTGATAAGAAACAGAAGACAACAGGCTCGATCATTTTCAAAAATGTTGAATTGACTACGACAGTTATCAACTCCAAATTGGCATGATCAATCCGTCTCGTCGCTGTACATGTATGGATTTTAGTATCGTTTTAGCTGTGTGAGTGGATAGATTGATGTAATGATTTGAATTCTGTTTTTGAATAGCTCTATTTACATTTTGAAATGGATCTGTTATAATGTGTGTATCCTGTACATTGTTTCGTTTGCTAAAAATAAAAAAGAAATTTCGATTTGGTATATGATTTGATTATTCCCAGTATAGCCATCGATAGATTTTGATTGGATTTGAATGGTTTTCATTTAGATTTGATTGATAGGTTTTCCTGATTGAGTTAACAAAATTATTGGTTCTCTTTCAGTTCAATTCGTTTTGTATCCATTCCGAACAGGGAGTTTTTCACGATCAATTTAGAATGCGATTCCATTGGATTTGTTTTCTTTATGATCCATATGCTGTGGTTGGTAAAAGATTTTATTGAGTTTGGTTGTTACGATATGTTGTGTCATGTAATCTTCTTAGAACAAGAATGAAACTATGTTTGGTTTCAATTCAAAAGGAACGATTTTGTTTTTATAAAAACAATATGCTCATTTAAGTCTGTGCAAGTGCGCCCGAATCATGGAATAGATTCGATTTTTGGAAACTATGCTAAACCCCAGCCGATTGATTCACTTGATTGGATTGCTGTTAGTTCGATTATTTGATGAGATGGATTCTGATTATAATTGCTTCTCTGTTCGATTTAAAATTTGTAAAACAAATTGGTCAAACCCGGTTATAATTCATTTGATTGGAACGATTTTGATCAAAGTCAATCGATTTTGTTTGCCCACTATGCAATAACAAACGATCGGATATCTATTACGAACTCTGTTACTAATTGATTGATCTCATTACGATTTTGTTTGCAGATAGTTATGCGCTATTTTTGGTTTAATTCGCTTATGGTATAAATCGGTTGCTATGTCATTACAACTGTAACGATTGGAAAATGATTTTGTTTGAATTCGGTCGTATTTCCTGCTTAACCATTACCTACGATTTGTTTGATTATATCGGTTTCAATTGAATATCAAACGATTTTACAACTGTTGGATTCGATTGGTTGTGAAACGATTATAGTGTAGTTCCATATGATTTTGTCACCCGACTTTGTGATAACAAACAAAATAGAATATGCCTATCTCTGTAGTCACTTAATTGATTTGGATCCTATTTGATTTAGAATGGCATAACAAACTCAAATTAAATGATTTGTTTTCAAATGGCAATTGGATGTCAATTTAATCAAATTATTTAAAAGATTTTCAATTAATTTCAATGCTGATTCTGTGTCTTATTTAGACTAGCTACAGAATCAGAGGATTCTGTAGCTAGGTCTATAGATTTAGATTTTTATTATTTTCTTTAACAAATATCATTCTAACTTGTTCATGTTTGGTCCTTTTCAGGTTAATTTGAATTGCATGGGATTTGATGGACAGTTTAGAGGATATTTGTGTTTCTAGTTTTATTGAAGTTTCCTAGTTTAGTTAAAATTGGGATATCCTCCCAGATTTTATGTAAACAGTTTTATAACTTCCACAGGGAGGTTTTACCCTGTGGAAAAAATTATAAATACTTATTATTTTTGTAATAAGGATCATCCTTGCTTGTGGGAGAACCAGGATTATGGATATCTAATACAAACTGAGACAAAAGTTGATGTTCTACTACAACTTTCGCTTTCATAATATCAATCTTTTGTTTCATGTTTATGCTTATCAATTTTCATTTGATTAGTGACTACTTTAGCTATCATTATCTTTTGCAGAATGATATGATTGAATTAATGTTTCATCCATGCCTGATTTCTTTCACTAATTTAAGAACACAACAATTACTTGATTCAGTTTTTGAATGACAGATTTCTCTTCTTCATCAATTGAATTATTTTGTATAAGTCTTTGCATACAGGTTTATCTAATTGTAGAGATTTATAAATTATAAGATTGTTGTTGTTTTTATGTCTTGTTTGTCCTGTAAACAAACTCGAAGAGCATTGCAGCCTATCATTTACGAGAAGCTTTTGGATTATTCGGTGCGGGTTTCCTCCCTCCGATCAGCTTAAACAATCATCATACACAGGATAAATCTGGAGCGTTTCCAGGTCAGTTTGTTGTTTATTTGTTTAGTATATTTATTAGTAGTTTAGTTAGATATATGTTTTAGTTTAGATTAGTAGTTAGAATTCGTATATTAGTAGTTTAGTTTAGTTAGTTTCTGTTTTGTTTCTTGTTTATAAAAATACAAAATCAACAAATAATGTCTTTTACTGTCTTAAGGTAGAACATAAATGAGTTTTTCGGGTTTTATTTAAATTTGTAAATTGTAGATATTGTACATTTTGTGAATAAGTTATATTTCAGTTAGTAGTTAGATAGTTAATTAGTTAGAGTTAGTATAGTAATAGTTAGTAGATTGTATTTATAGAATAGTTAGATTAGTTTAATTTGTTTTAATAATTAGTTTTAGTTAGTTAGTTTGTTTATTAGTTAGTTTTAGTTAGATTATTTTTAGTAGATTAGTTTTCTTTTTTTGTTTTCTTAGGACCTTAGATCGGCTAATGGAGCCGCTAAACCCGCCAGGGTGGTTCATCCCAAACGGCTTGGGTTATTAGACAACCCCGGACCGGTTCCACTCTCTCAGTTGACGGATGGTCGATTTCGCCCAACAACAGTGAGTAATGCCTATGCCTATCAAAACTTCTAGGTTCTCTTATTTTATAATGAGATTTGTTTCTCTTTGATTTTCTTGAGTCTGTCCCCTTGTCCACTTTCTTCTCTATTATGTCCAAACTTTGCAACATTTTGATGTTGATTCCATCTTGATACTCTTTTAATTTCATAAGACTCTCATTATTAGCCTTATAGCTTTGAAAACATATTTGTTGATTCTTTATAGTCTCCACAAAATTCATTCTCTCCTCCTTTCCTTCTCCATGCCCATTTGATTATGTCCTTGCATTACCCATGATGAAACACAACCCCTTGAATTCATCTTCATGGATGTAAGTCCTTTGTGCCTCTTCCATGTATTTGATCTCACTAATTATTATGATCTATTTTTCCTTTAACTCTACAAAATGTGTAGGCAATATGATTTGTTAGACTATGATAATTTAACAAATTTATTAAGATTATGCACCATTCTTCCTTTCAAAAACACCAAAATTAGTCATTCTATTTTCTTGTGAATTTTACTACCCAATTCACATTTCTGGGTGAATATCTGAACTCATCTATCCAATACCTTTCCAATTCCTTATTTCTTTTTCAATTCCGAGTCTTGAGTATAAATTTATTGCCATTTGATTAATACCCAGTTACTCCCTTCTGCACACCTTTAAACCAGGTGCAATTTTTATCTATGTCCATGGATCCTTGCAATTTCTCCTTTGGAGTTTTGATAGGATATCGATTGGGTTACCTCGTGACCATATTTTGGGAAATATGACCAAATTTCACCTTCGTATGAGCTCTAGGATGCTAGTTATAGCCTGCTAAAGTTTTGGCCATTTTACTCTTTTAAGCTCTAAATGCTACATGTGCATTCTACCTTATCCTGTGCACTTTTAAGTATCCATATTTTGAATCTAACTCAATGGTTGTCTTCTATGGATCAAGAGCTTTCCATAGACTTCTCTGGTTCCCCAATCTAATCTCTAAGAAGGAAGTTATGGCCTCCATAAGTCATTTGGGTCTCATTTTTATCCTTCATTGTTTGGCCTGTCACTTCCTCATACAAGATCCATCTTGCGAACAATTTGTCTCATTAAAAATCTCTCTTTGAGTTTTATCACTAATTTATCCAACAATTTTTTCAACTTCTTCTTCACTTAATTTTCTTCCATAATGGATTGTCTATACAACCTAATGTTAGACAATCGGGAGTATGGAAATAACTGTATTTCCTGCTCCAGTTCCTTCTTGGGTCATAGTGCTTTAGGCTCTTGGAACACTCCTTTAGATTCCTGTAGAAAATACTCCAACTGATGTTTATTCTCTTTAGTACACCCCTCCATGGATTCCTTTACTCTTATCGACTAATCATCAGACTAATTTTCTCTTAAGATAAGTAAAACATATTTCTTATTGGAACTAATCAACTTCTTGGCTTGGTTGAAACTTACCAGTGAGATCTTCTATTTACCTTTGTGTGGATTGAGTATAAATTCCTATCCTTGATCATGCAACACTATTTGTCTCTCTTCATGAATATTTCATCCATCGTATACATGTAGGGGATCCCAAACACTACACCACACACTTATAACAAATTTAATCTTACATTGTTTCATTACCTCGATATCTACATCCTTGTTTACCTGACCCAATGAATAGAGGCTAGGATCATCACAAACCTTTGATCCAATCTTTCTAACCATATCCATTGCTATGAGATTAACATGTGAACTAAAAGTGAAAAAAGTGTTTATCTTGGTCTTCATGACCTGGATGTTGATGTGGAAGAGTTTGGTAATATCCTTTTCTTCCTAGTGCTGAAGGACACTAAGATTCACCTCCTTCTTCATTGATGTGTAGAGAATATTATCATCCACATCAAAGATGATTTTGAATTGATTGCTCGAATATGTGGCTAGAAGATTCTTTTTCTTTGCATCCTTCTTGTGGTTCGTTGGGTTTAGATATGTATGTAGTTTCTATCACTTTTACTTAGTGTGACCATCAATATTACAATGGTTACAATGGTTGTTTGGATCCTTGCATTGATGTGCAGTGGTTGTCGTCTTCTTATCCTTTCCCCCTTTCCACTTCCTCTTCCCCTCCTTGGAAGCTTCCTAGTGTAGAATCCATAATGCAATTCTAATCTATTCCACTCAACAATTCTTCCTCTGATACCATTTAATTAAATAAAATTATGTGCATATGCAATAATTATGCAATGCAAATAATATACAATTCATGCATAAACATGTACAATAAAACATACACAATTTATATAAGTATTCACACAATAAATAACATAAAAACATAGATAGAACAACATTTATCTTTTAATAATTCACCAACTATGTGCAGAACTTAGAATTTCTTCCCAACCATAGACTTTGCTTCTCATAAAATATTAGTAGTAGGTCACCCCTAAGTTGAGGCTAGAAACTCGACCAGGGAAGGCTTCCCAAGATGGCTAAGGGACAACCAACGCAATAAACTCAAGTTAAGGTGTTAACTTCTGCAACTAGCCTACAAGATCTAATTTCCCACAATATTTCCCACCCTAGAAAGTGTACCCCTTCTTTTCTAAACAATCCTTCAGCTGTCCCACTTCCCTTTGAAGGATTCAACAGCATGTCGGACAAAAATTCTCATAGCACTATAGCTATTACCTAGAACATAGGGAAATAAATTCCAAACAATTCTCTCATTTAAAGAGAATTCGCATGGGCTTGACAACGTGCATCTTCAAAATGCACACATGCTTGAAAACCTACTTCTTCTCCTGAAATTAACTAGGTTTACTAGTAATAATCAGCGCCAAGCTCCCAAAGTACAATACCAATAATGGATGCAAGGAGAGTACTTATGGTAAGAGTGAAAGAGACAATAATGGTAAGAATGATTAGAATGATGGAAAATGCATTAGCACTTTAAGTATGCATGTTCCCAACTTGACACTTGTCATGTTGGTAACTACCTCAGGCTCCACTTATGGTATGTTTCCCCACCTTTTAGGAAGTTAGGATCTAGATATATCCCACACTTAGAATTTAGGAAATATTAATATAATATTTCCTTGGGCTTAAGCCCCCTTGGCTTAAATCCTCTTCCTAGAATCTTAGCCCCCTTTCCCTTCTAGTGGAGTTCTATCCCCCCATACTCTTTTTGTCTAGTTGGTTTGCAACAATGATGTATTTTATTAATAATCCAAGTGTGATTACATATTACAATGATAGGATCACTAGCATTTTAACATATTGGTCTTGATCCTAATAACCACACATGCACTCTAGCTTCAAAACATATATACAAAGGAACTCTAGCCTAAAATATCCTGACTCACTAGCCTATATGTACATTTACAATTAGGGTTCAGCCTAGGGGTATTACACCTAGTGCTCTTTCTCCTTGGAACCACTTGACTACCCTTTCTTGTGGCCCTTGTTTTCTAGATACTATGCCTATACACATGATTCATCCACTTTCCTTGGCTTGAAGAGAATCATTTGATTTCATAGATGACTATGTAGATCCCCCAAATACTTGAGGAGTACATCTAGATTCTTAGGAGAAACATCCATCATGATTTAAATCTTTATGAACTTGGTGGTGTACTGCTGCACACACTGCCCATGCCATTTATTGAAGTAATGCCAACAAATCCATTGGTCCTCTAAATTCTCAATAAGATAAAATTGGGACTTAATGAGGGTTTTGAAATCCTCCCACTTAGTTACTGGTGGGTCACCCTTTAGCCTAAGTGTCTTTGCGTGACTTTCCCACTAGGTTAAATCCTGACCCTCTAACTTCATTTTGGAAAATGACATGTTTTGCTCCTCATATATGGTGAATGATGAAATAAAATTCTAGTTTCTACAACCAATGATTAAATTTTAATGCATCAATATCTCCTTGGTATGAATTTATGTCCACTTTCACTTCCATATTGAATAGGGATTGCGAATGGTTAATGACACTTGAACTAGGATTATCTTTCTCAGGCTCTTTCCTCGAATCCTTTTATGGATCTTCATTTTCTCCCAATTTCCCTTTTGATATGATTTCATAGTTAGAGTCTCCAACCTCTCCAAATGGCCCGAGCTTGCTTGCTAGAGCTTCCATGAGGAGGGAAATATTGCAAGATATGTCAATGAATTTCTCTTCTAGCCTCACAAATATCTCATTTTCTGGATCTCGAGGGTTGTTATGAACAATATTGTCGGCCATGGATAGGGTTCTGCGACTTTATTCTTAAAGTGATTCTTGGATCCATGCAAATTCCAAAATATACCCCAAAGGAACCCACTCTGATACCTATATGATCTGTAAATTGCTATGGATATTCCACTGGAACATTTTGTCACAAAAATTCTTATAATATTATGAAATATTGGATTTATGCAGTTTATTTCCTTAGTTCCTAGATTTATTACCTCTAGATTATGGATTGAATTTAAGAAATAATTGAAATACAAAAATGAAAGAACATGAACAAATACACACAATCCACACAAATGAATACAAGATTTTACCTGGGAAACCCAATACAGGATAAAACCCATCTAGAAAGTGAGGCCTATGCTATGCTCTCTTTGCTTCAATTATAAAATGCACATACAAAGGAATGTGAACTCACTATGGAGTTACCTTTTGGCATTGTGGCTTAAAAAAATACTACAAAATCCTTCTCCTCCTTTGTTATGCTCACAAAATACCACTCTCAAATGTTTTTCTCAACTATGTAACAAGATACAATGCAAAATAATGGAACCCCTTCTCCTCCTAGGGGCCCAATATTTAACATAGCATGGTATCCATCTAGGGGTAGAATTTTGAGTTCCTCAACCCTCAATTGTGATAAGGTTTTGGACCTTCTAGAATAGTTTCAAAAGTACACATGTTCCTAGCCCCATATGCATGAGTAACAAGGGACGACATGGCATCCTCTTGTACCATGGTGGTTAACACAATATGTCAATTTGCGAGAGACATAAAGTTTTCATACAAGCTTTGATTGATGTGATTTTTGCACCATTGGGGAGGTATTTGAGTGTATATTAGTTTCAAGGGGTTTTAGATAAACATGAGAATTTTTTTACCCAAAAAACACCATTTTTTGCCTCAAAATGGATCTAGAAGGTTTCAAACCCTAATTTTTCAAATTGGGATTTGCCGTTAAAATGACCTTGCAAGCTAATTCTTCCAACTTTTTACCCTCTGAAAGTATCAATATAGATGAAAAATAATATAATTATCTAATACATATCAACAACAAAAAAAACCTTGAATTCACATGAAATTTTCAACCACAAACAAAAACTTGAACCCACACACATGACCTCCTAAGTGTATCCTTTACCTCTTAGTGGGAATATCAACACCACTAGGTTTTTTGGAGAAGTAGGTATCATTCTGAAGACTTGGACCAATTTCAAGTGATGAAACTTGACCAATAGGCATACAAATTATCTTGGATGGTGTTGGCAGCCAATTCACATTTTTATACTGTCCTTATAAGCTGCCTACACCAGTGTTTTGCAAACCGTGATTTTCATCACAATCCTTGAATAAAATGACACTATCATTTTTGCGCTATTTTCACACTTACCTTGGTTCTCATTTTCACGACTACAAGCATGAAAACTTGGTTATCAAAGTCACATTAAAATCGTCACTGGATTGTTGTGATCATTCTTTTCTATATGCTTATTGCGATGCCAATTTACTTATCGTTATACAATTGACAAGACTCCAAGATCCTTATTCATTTGGCATTTTTTTGTTAATATGACTTCGTTTTACAAGACTGTGATGATATTCTTTTGATCAAATTTGTGATGCATTGGTGGTTTGATTTCTATAGTTTTTAATCGATCCCCTTGACACATTGGTTTCATGAAAATGATTGGTGTTGTGGTTATACCCTTCATATAGATCATTTCACACAACACATATTTCATATGATTGGACCCTTGGTATTGATTTCAATTCATTTGTTTGTTTTTAAAGCTATGATAAAACTTTACTCCTGCAAATGTTTGGTCGATTTACCATAAGGTTTCATTGATTGAATGGCATGGTTTTTAACATATGCATAGTGGTTTGAACGTTATATGCGTCGGCAGTTGTACTGTGGAAATGACTATTTTGCATGGGCCAAAATAGCTCGACCACCTTCGCACATTCTGTCATTAATGTTTTCCCCCTACCCCGGTTCACCTTTGCAAGTTTTCGGTTAAGCCTGTGAGAATTCTTCCCCTACGCATACTATGTTCAAACCCTGGCCCATTCACCTCACTCACCATGTGCTCTTGTCTATGGCACCGGTGGTGCGCATAGAGCCAAATGGTAGTCAAGCTCTGTTACTATTCGATGATGCTCGTAAGGATTTAGAAAACAATGGTTGGCTGGTGTTTATATAGAGGTTCAAGGGTTTCAACCTTTCGGTTGCCCAACAATTAGCCCTCACCTTTGATGGGTGTAGGGCTAAAGTAGGTGACATACAGCTCGAGCTGGATGAAGAGTTCATAAGCTCTGCTACAGGACTGGAAACTATAGGCCAACGATGGTTTAAAAAATCCAAAGTCGACGAGGTTCCGTGGCCATTACTATTCGTATCAAGGAAGGTTGTCTCCTGTGATAAAGGTATGCCTATTTCTACCCTCAAACCCAGGTGGCACGATCTTTTGGTGATTATGAAACAATTTGTGACCTGTGAAGGTCGATATGGCTTGGTTTTTCTGTATCACCTCCGGTTATTGATGAATTTCATGGGCTATCCTTTGAACATGCCGTATTAATTCTTGCGTAGTCTTTACAAGATGGCTAAGAGGTTCAAATGCGAGAAGCCTGATAGCAGCTTGTTTCATCACGGCTTGACTAGACTCATCGTCATCCACCATTTAAACCTTCATGGCAATAATTGGCAAGCCTTTCTATCCAGAAATGGCTTTGCTAATCCAGAGTCTGTTCAAATCGATAAATCCGTGGTTAGTGAGACTTTGGCTGGACCAGCCGTGCCATTTCATATTCTTCTACCCCCTACCAAACCCTCAGTTTGCCCTGACATCGACCTACCCGACATCTTAATAGACAAGCCTCAGGCTGTCAAGAATCCTGTGAGTAAGAAAGTCAAGGGTAATCCTACTGTCGACAGCAAGGGTAAGAAAAATGCTCGATTGATATCGAGACTTGCCCGGAATAAACCTAATACAAACGTCGACCAAAAGCCCATAGTTCTGAGCGAGGACTCGGACTCCGATATCGAGCGTTTCCTAGCAGAAGAGTACCCCTATTCCCATGGCCTATGCTCCGAGCAACCCTATGAGTATGTCTCTAATTTACCCCCATGCCTAAAGGACAATCCTAACTACCCAGGAATCAAGCTACATAATGAAGCCCTGGTGATTTAAATAAACCCTCTTCTGTGATATCAAAACCTGAACAGACATCATGCATCCAATGCAGTGTGTGGCTAGAGCGTTATTACACTGACGTTCCCTTGTTGCAGTCAAATATAAAATCATTAGAGGACCAAGTTACAGTGCTGACAAGAGAAAGAAACAGGATTCAAGCTAATGACAAGAAACAAAAAAACCACTGGTTCGATTGTCTTCAGGAATGTCGAATCGGCAACAACCTTCGTCAATTCCAAATTATCATAATCTAAGCCATTTCTTATTGTCCAGGTATGAATTTCAACATGATTTTTGCTTTGTAAGTTTGCTTGAATTATTGTAACATATTCGGTTTTGCTTCCAAATTAGCTCTGTTCATTTTGATTCGAAATGATTCTGTTATAGTTTAGACGATTTTGTTGTGAATCCTGTACAGTAGATTCATTTTACTAAACTCAAATGTATTTACGATTTGGTTATGAGATTTTGTCGTGCCCAACTTAGTATAGGCAATTGATTGGTTTTAGATTCAGTTTGGTTTGTTTTTGAATCAATTCTGCTCGTCTGATTTAGGATAGTCGATTTGGTTTGATTTCGATTAGTTTCGTTTGTTCCTAATAAACTCAAAACAACCTTGTTGACTTCGATTTTCTAGGAACGACTCTGTTTTGTATTGAATTAATATTCTCGTTTGGATTCTGGTTATATTCGACCTGTTCAAAAGATATATTTACTAAAATCATGGAGCTATTTTGATTCATAACAATTGTATCAACCCCAAATTGTTTCGATTGGTCCCTATTTGATTTGATTTACAAATGATTGCTGTGTGCCACAATTAGTATGATCGTTTTTATATGTTTAATATAGTTCTATTAATTTGAAAAATGATCATGTTGATTTTGTTTGGATTCGACAATGATTTTGTTGATGGTTGAAGCAACTATTTGTGTCAATTGGAATTGATTCGTGTAAATAATTTCATTGTTGTCGAATTATCTAATGCGATCTTGTTTACCCCAAATTGGTGATAACAAAGTGAACAGAGTGCATCCATATTTGTTATCATTCGGTTGACCACGTTTTACTTTGTTTCAATTTGCATACAAGTGTCGATTTGAATGATTCTTTTGGTTTCTAATTAGCAATCAAATATTGTTCAATAGTTTGAATATATTCTTTAAGATATGGATTGATTTTGAAACGATTCTGTGTTCAATTTAGACCAACTACAGAATCGCAAGATTCTGTAGCTAGTCTTAAAAATTAGATTTTTGTCAATTATATCAATAAAATATCTTTTAAACTTGTCTATTTTTGTTTTCTTTCAGGTACATACAAATTACAATGATCAAATGGGCATGCTATGGCAGTTTAGGAGATACTTTGGATATGGTTTTGTTTTAAGTTGTTAGCTTCAATCAGAAATAGAGATTTGGGATATTATCCTCAGATTTTTGTAAACTGTTTTGATAATTCCCATAGGGATGTTTTACCCTGTGGGAGGTCTTTAAATACTGGTCATTTTTTGTAATAAACCCATCATCATCACTGTTGGGAGAACCAGACTATGGATTTATGATACAGATTGGGATGAAAGTTGATGTCTTGTAACAACTTTAGCTTTCAATATATCAAACTTTTGTTTTAGATTTTATTCATATCAGTTTGTAATCAGTCATTGACTACTTTAGCTATCATGATTCATTGCATGTTGATGTGATTTGATTTATATGTTGTCCATATCTGATTTCTCTTATTTTAAAGTACAACAATTACCTTGCTTCAGTTTAATGAATTACCGGTTTATCTTTTTCGTTAAATGAATCATTTTGTACAGATCTTTGCACACAGATTTATCTAACTGTGACGATTTGTAAATCATAAGATTGTTGTCAATTTTTTATGTCTTGTTTGTTCTGTTATTGATACTCAAAGAGCATTGTTGCTTCTGGTTTACAAGAGGCTTGCAGAGAATCCGGTGCCGGTTTCCTTCCATCAAACAACTGAACTGGATCCTTTACACAGGACAAATTGGAAAGCGTTATTATAGGTTAGCTTATTAGTGTTCTTTAAGTAGTTTAGATAGATATATTAGTTCAGATTCATAGTTAGAATTATTATTCTAATTGTTCAGCTTAGATAGTTTTGATTCTATTTCTTTTTCATAAAATCATAAAAATCAAAAGACAATAGTTTCGCTGTCTTAGGACAGTTTACCAATGATTTTTGCAGGTTTTCATTTAAATCTGTAATCTGTAAATATTGTATATTTGTAATTGGATCTAATTCTGTTGATAATTGAACATTTAATTTTATAGAATTATAGTTGTATGATTTAGGTAATAGATTGTATATATGTAGTTTAGATTTGTTTGTTAGCTTGTTTTAATTATTGTTTTCATTTATATTAGTTCCTTAGTGTAGTTTTCATTTGTTTTCTAGGACTTAGATCGGCTAACGGAGTCACTAAACCCGTCAGGGTGGGTCATCCCAAACGACTTGGGTTATTTAGACAACCCCAGACCGGATCCACTCTTCCAGTTGGTGAGCGTTCAATTTCGCCCGTCAACAAATGGCACTAGAAGGAGGGTCGACTGACAAGATGGCCTTGTAGGAGCCTTTATTTTAAATGTATTCAATTTCCCCCATGGATCCCCAAATCGCTGTGTTGGAACATGCTTTCAACTTCTCATTACCCGATGTTCCCAACGAGACAGTCTCTCACTTGTCCAAACTCACCTTTGATGGTGGAGGCAATATATCTACTAAAGACGACCTTAACAAGTTTTGGTGCAAATGCATCAAACATGACATCTCAGATTTAGGAGTTTTATGCAGACTGTTCGCTTTTACTTTTAGAGGTTGGATCAAACATTGGTTTGAATCCTTTCCAGCCTGTCACATTTTTGATTGGTTTCAATTTGTAGATGAGTTTATATATGCTTTTGAAATTTATGATTTCGATCAATTATGTGAAGAATTTCATACTTCGCTCATCAATGACAATTCATCTTCAGAAGACTTTTTGACAAGAGTATATCATATCCTCTATAAATTTAATCTCGATGACATGTCATTGGCATTAAATCTCTTCTATGATGCTTCCATCCCTTCCATCCCGTCATGTTCAATCACAAATGAAGAACTAATTGCAAATCCTATCACTCAATTGCAAGAACAATTCTCTTCACAAGAAGAGAAGGATCCTTCCGACGATGTTGAACAAGCTAGGGAGGCAGAATCTATTGATCAGGCTCTTATTGACAACCAAATTGGTTTTTCCTTTGTATCATTGTATTTTTAGTCTAAGACTAGTATGGAAGATGATTCGTTTTTGGCTCAAGGTGAATACCCTCATTCTTGTAACTCATGCTCTAATCAACATTTAAAATCAGTCATTGAAGAACACTTAAGCGACGAAAATCGTCTTGAATGTTCTAGTACTCCTATGAAACTGATTAGAGAAGAAGTTACACAACTAGAAGAAGAAACTTTAAACCTTCATCTGCACAATGCACTTTGTTCACAGGAAAGACTAGATGCTTGTCACATAAATTTTGAATTATCTATCACTATCTATCACACAAAAGGCAAATCCAGATGATCATATTATGTTGAGGAATTCGTCACCAAAACAGAGTGAGAGTTTTAAAGAAAGTGAAGAGAATTGTTTTGAGAATACCATGATTGAGTATCATAGTTCAAGAGATTCTTTTCATCTACTTATTTCTGATTCATTTTATTCTTTATATCCCGATCTATTCCTAGACTCTGCTGGACTTGACATCTTACCTACAACATCCTACTCTATTCCACCACAATCATATCCTTTCGATATGCCAAATTTTGGTGAAATTAATTCCAAACCCAATATTGATAAACTTGGATTTGATGCTTGTTCACTTTCATCACTCATATGGGAAGAGGACATATTGTGAGATGATTTTACACAGTTTATTGTTGAAAAGGACGATGCATTATATTTTATGGAGGTCAAACATTCTAAGTTTCATATTCGTTCTTTGCTTAGCTCGAATCTTAATGTTTATGCTTCACATTTTGAAACGATCAATCTCATCGAAGGAAACATTCAAACCAATGATCTAATTGATTGCACGAATCCTCCTATGATGAGTTTCCCATTGATATATTCGTTTCATCAAAGTCATGGTTTGCATCCCCATTTTTGTGACAGGATCTTAGGATGGCTTGAATATTCATATATGAAAAAATTTCATAATAAAGACAAATTTGAGCTTGCTTTCTTTTTACCCAAGTATCTTGGAAGTAGGCGTGACATGTTTCTTTTAGATCCTCCATGTGAAGAAATTAATGAACACTTAGAGAATTGTCAGGAGGATGGGGCATCTCAGCCTTGGTTGATGGTTATTCCATTTCCTCATAATCCTTACAAGTTTTTCAAAACTACTTGCACTCGCCCATGCCATTATGACCCTTATCACGATAGGATTACGCAATAGCTGGAGGATTCGTACAACAAGAATATCCAAAGAAATGGTAAGATCATGCTTACTTTGTTTTTATATGATTATTATGAAGGTAAGTGTGATATGTTTCTATCATCTGTTGATATATTACCATTCTTATTAGTAATGCTTGATCTTGTTTCCATTGCAGGATTAGAGTTACTCCGATGGCTACATTGGAAGCATGACTTCACGTAGTATCCTGATGTGTTCAATAGTTAGGGTAGGTTTAGGAATAGGTTTTCTTTCAGTTTTATTTCTCACTAGTTCTCTTTGTAATAATGCAGTCATGAACGCAAGTGGGCGCACCACGAGAACTATAATACGACTATTGTCAGGGAAGTCCCCTTGATTCTTTTCTCTTTACTTATAGTTGAACATTTATTTTCAAAAACGGAGTATCGTCATGAAAATCTTAAATGGAAAAGTAAAGAGATAAATAAATCTAAAATCAACCCTGACCCAGCACACCACGAGTAGGATTGCTTTCCCATCAAACAAGATTTTTCTACTTCTTTCAGGGATTTGTTGCATGAGGTTTTCAGATGCACCTACTGTACATATTTTTTTTGTTGTTGTGTGGATTTCTTTGCTTTCAAATCTTTCTTCGCTGGTGTGTTTTGATTTCTCCCTTATTCTTACCAGTTTTTTCTTTTGGAAATACACATACCTACATTTTGAACTATTTAGA
>JASDQU010586068.1:35182-49848 GCA_032191745.1 Picea mariana | reverse complement strand
TCAAGTTAGAAAGATATTTCATTAACAAAACAATAAAAATTTGATCCTACAGACTTAGCTACAGAATCATCTGATTCTGTAGCTAGTCTAAAATAGCATACAGGACCAGATTAAAAATCAAATCAAATCTTTTAAAATAATTCAAACCAATTATCTTCAATTAAACATTAAAAAATGAATCACTAATGATTCAAATAATCTTATCATTCAAATTAAACAAAATCAAAAGTGATTCAATTGAAAACAGAGGTAAGAATACTCTGTTTTCCTTTTACCATAAAACAGGGTCAAACTGTAACAAGACTGTTTCATATCCAATTAAATCAATAATGAGTGATATCGTATGTGATATGATCTAATCCAACACAACCATAATTGACTCGTTATAGCTATAATAACAGATTCATATCACTCAATCAAATGTAAGGATAGATAGACTGTTTCGATTATGTTCAAATGAAATCATACTCAACAGCATTAACCCAATGAATTTCGTGATTGATCCTTGCACAGTCAACAGACAGGATCTTAATTGTAATCGCCAGCTTAATAGAATCAACAGAATTCATACTATAAACTGGGAAAATAATCAAAACAAATCACAACTGAGTCTAATATAGAAACAAATCATGAACTTGGATACAGTCAATTTCGTTCTTCGAATCAAATTCAAACAGGATATTCATTTCAATATGAATCCAACTGATACATAATCGAAAAAACCCATGCGAATTAATCGGATGGATATAAATGTTATGATTCGCATCTATTCACGATTTGGGTGCATATAAAATAGAATCATTTTAAACATAATCCAAACTGTATTCGTGCTTGGTCGAAAGTCATATGTACATAAAACCGTAACAGTTAACCATATCACAATTGTCACCAAATATATACATTATAACGAAATCAAAACGAAATGTGATTGTGTTCAGAATCGAATATGAGAAACAACTTGTGTTTATAATAGATACCAATGACTTCAATCGACAGCAGAGCATCCAATTTAAGCTAAATCAAACCAATCCAATTCATACCACGATCAATCAAAATGAAGGAAATCCAATCAAAGCTAAATTGGGAAAACGAAATTTGATTCAATCAAAGCATGGCTATGTATAGAATGCATACACTGTGACAGATCAAATCCATGCTGTAAACAGAGCTATTCAAAACGAAATCGAATTCGTTATATAAACAAGTGATTATTTACAAAATTAAATGATATCAAATTTTCCATACCTGTGTGACGACGAGACAGCTTGACAGGTGAGAGGGAGTTCTGAAGAACAGATCTGAAGGAATGCATACAGACTCAAAACGCATGTTCCAGCCACTAAAACATTGACCTGACAAATGAGAGCTAGATCTCTGTAGTAGCTCACTTTCTGAAGAAACCGCTTGCTATGAAGGTAAAGGGGCTAAAAACGATTCTGGGTTTTCAACATCTTGAGCTAATTCAAATCCGTTTTCCCAGAATCGCTCATGCAAAAACGTGACTCTGGGGGCAATTACAGGGCAGTCTTCTCTGGCAAAATGAAACCATAACCGATTCTGAACACCATGGGGGCTCAAATCGCCCTTTGGGAGCCACGAGATAACACACAGTGAGTTGGGCTAAGGGACAAGGGTTTGAACAGAGTGGGCTCAGAGACCTTCCCAAGAATCAACAGAGGTAACCCTGTTAGGAGGCAAGCATTAATGCAAAGTGTGCGAGGGTGGTAGAGGTTACTTCTGCCATGCATAAGAGTTATTATGAAAGTACAACCGCCATTTTACATAGCTATTCTACCCATTCAAGCATAGTTCAACCATTATGTGAATTAGCCGACCAATGAAACCAATGGTGAGTTATAAACCAACACGCATAATCGATGTTACACCATAGTTTTAAACCATAAATCATTCAATTTGAAACCAAAATCAAATAATCAACCATGCGCCAACGTATTTAATCAAAAGTTTATCAAAGTGCCAAACGAATTTGTATAGTCAACAAGCCAAATTTATGAAAAGATTATCATAAGGATTATATCACATGTATATAAAAAGTTTAATCAAAGCCTTATGTATTCTCAAAGATTTAATGATTAGGCAAGTCGTACAAAGTTCAAATCCAAAGATTAATGTATTGCCAACTCAATGAAACTCAATCCCACAATCAATATAAGAATGACCAGTGAATACAGTTCGAAAATGCTTTCAGCTACACAATGATAAACAAAGGTAAGCGCAGTAAGCACATTGATTAAAAAGATCATGATAGTTCAGATAGTGATCAAAATGTGACTTCAAACGGAGAAGTTTTCATGCTTACAATCGTGAAAACTCAACGAAACTAAATGTGTAAATGTTGCAAAAAATGAAAGTGTCATTTATTTTAAAAATGCGACGACAATTTGAAGTTCGGAAGACATAGGTGTAGGCAGCTTATGAGACAATGAAAAACTGAGATAACTGGGGGGAGTTTTTTTTATCCTGGCACTGATTGCAAGGAGTGCGGTGAAATGGTCGATGATGTGCAGATGTCATGGTGAATTAACTGAAATCAATGGGAAGTACATCAATGTATAACTTAATGATATAACGATCAAGAGAGATTCGCTCATATCATAGTGGGATCAACTTTTTGGTCATGAATGATTCCTTCTCCAGTCCTTTCAGTGGCTTGTGCAATCATGGAAACACTGAACCCGTCGTTTGAAACATGTGATATGACATGCTTGGTATTTTACTACTTCAATGGTTTCGGTGGTTAAAATATCCTTGGATTCCTTTATTTAAGCTCCTGAAAGCTAAGGCTTTCGGTGGCTATTGAACAATCGATATGTTCGCCTAAGCCACCGAAACCTGAGATTTGAATTTGATCTAGCACAAACTAAACGAACTTTTATTTAAACCTTATTACATGAGTAAAGCTTCGAAAAATGAACCTTTAAAAATTTAACAAGTACCTTTCTAAAAGACTCTCTATCACCTAAAAAGAAAAATCTTGATTGATTTATTTGAGGAGATAACAGGGGGGATAAAAAATATTTTCTTTATTACATTACAAAATTTGGGTCACTTAAGAGGAAAGAAGGGGAATTTGTTTCATACTTCTCAAAAATATTTAATAAAATGTACAATAATATTCCCACTAAAATAAATCCTATAGAAACCTCTGCCAATATCACTTATGCCAACTCTTTTGACCCTAAGTTTTGCCTCTTGTTGAGAGAAAGAAGAGCTACCTCTTTAGCTCATATGCAAGATGCATCCCTTGAAGTAGAGTCTAATATATTGACATTTGAAAAACTTAGGAGTAAATATGATAGAGACAAAAGAAAATATAGGGTTGAAACTTCAACCTCTGATTTCTCTTCTACCCACCCTCAAGTGGATGAATTAACAAAACTTGTAAAATCACTTTCTATAGAAATAAAGAAGTTGAAACTTTAAGGAAAGCAGAGCTATAGGAACACACATAATGTTGATAACAAGGGTAATTTCATAAGACCCAATAATGCCCCTCAAATCCTCCAAAGATATCAAATAAATAGGGATAGGGATGATCAAAGAATCCAAGCCCCTCTCCAAAATAAACTTCTTATTGACGAAGAAAGAGAGGAGGAAGAAGTTGATCCTAAAATCCATTGTCTTGATGAAATCTCTTCATCTCCTCATTAACCCAATATACATATTAAGATTCTCTCATGGATAGCCACCTAAACGAATTAGGAAAAGGAGAAAGGACTAGTGGAAATCCAAACATATACAACCTAAGTTCAAAGAAGTGTTGGCAGCCAATTCACATTTTTCATTGTCTCATAAGCTGCCTACACCTATGTCTTCCGAACTTCAAATTGTCGTCGCATTTTTAAAATAAACGACACTTTCATTTCTTGCAACATTTACACATTTAGTTTCGTTGAGTTTTCACTTGAAGATATTAAGTACCTGGAAGGTCATCCCGAGGTATGTCAAATGTTCAAAGACACAGGGTGTTATAATTTTTGTCAAAAATTACAAAGCTTTCATCAGCAGGTGGCAGAGGCTTTTTCTCTAAGTTTTGATGGAAAGAAAGTGAACATCAGCTAGGATGAATTTGAAATTGATGAATCCCTCATAGCCAAAGTCACAGAGCTTCCCACGACTGAAGAGAAATGGTTCAAAACAACTGTGATTAAGAATATTGAGTTCAGGTCTTATTTAAGAACACAACACAGGGGTTTGATTTGGAAGAAAGATATTCCTGTATCTTTCCTTGAAGAGAAATGGAAACAATTATTGAAGGCTATAATGCTTTATATAACCTGTGAAGGGTGATACAACAGGGTCATGATGTATCATTTCAAACTTATAAACCATTTGACAGGAATAAACCCACTTAATCTTCCCTATTTCCCCCACTGAAGATTATCCAAGATGGCTCATCAAGTCAAGGCCAAACCCAGTCAAGTTGCAGGTAGATTATCCCACCATAGTTTAATCAAATTGTTGGTTTGTAAGTTGTTGCAAAGAAAGGGTAAAGAATGGAAATTTTTCCTATTCTGGAATGATTTCTAGACTAAGGTTCAACCAGAGGGAAAAAAGATTCCTCATTCCAAGAAATCCTCCACTCCCAGAAGTGGAAGGAGAAGGAGGAGAGCTATCTCTCCAACCCCGGTCAATCAACCCTCTCCTTCCTCCAAGTTGGGCAAAAATAAGAAGAAATTGAATTTTAACAGTGAGGAAGAAGAGGTCAGTGAAGTCCCAGTGAACAAAAACATTCTCAATCTCCCATACTCAGACTTAGAAAATGAAGAGAAACAATTGGAAACAGGGCATGAGGATTCAATTACCAAAGGGAATGAAAACTCTGTTTTTGTGGACATATACACAACAAATTATGAGAACCTTCCATCACATACTCCCCAAGAATAACAAGAGCCACAAGTTGTAGAGGCCTCATCTAGCAAATGAGTAAATCAGAATAAATCAAAAGAGATCAAGAAGCTTAAGAAGAAGCTAGTTGAGTAAGATCTACTTGAAAGGGTAATAAAAACCAGGTATGAAACCCTATAAAAAAAATTTGCAGAAAGAAATGAAGCTTTGGAAATACTAGCCCATGAAAGCATAAAGGAGAAGAAAAAGAAAAACAAGATTGTAAAGGACTACAACAACTTATGGAGAGTAGTTCATGGTTTGAATAAAAAGGTCAAGGCTTTGAGGAAAAAATAAATGGCTTCAAAACACCAAGCTCATGATTCTCTTGAGACCCTTGCAGAAGTGGCAGTTCAATGCAATGAACCAAAAGTAATCAGTAACCCCACAAATATTGAGCAATAGACAGAAACCTAAAAAAGATCAGCCCTGAGGCGTTTTTGAGCTGAGACAAGGGAATTTTTGAAATTTTGATAATCTCAGGTTTTAGTGGCTTAGGCGAACATATCGATTGTTCATTAGCCACCGAAAGTAGAGGTTTCGGTAGTCAATCAACCCGAATTCCATTTTCCCTAACTACTGAAAGCACTGATAAGGAAAAAAGCTAATGTTTTTGCATAGATCCAAGTTTTTCTTGCTCAAAAGACTCAAAAATTGTTCCAATAGTTGGAGGATAATTAATGACATCTTTATCAAGTGTTTGTTTTGGTTTTGGAGATGTTTTAAAAGACAGAAAAGGTAAGCAAAAATTAGCTATTGTCAAGGAGATAAGACTGTTGATTGTCAATAGTTGTCAAGCTCGACTCCTCCCATATCATATGAGATCCAACAGCCTCAGAAGTCTTATTACAGCTGCCTAGAATCTAAAGAACTTAAAGAGCAATCAAGAAGTTAAATTGAGCTAGTCTACTTAAGACAATTATTGATTTTCTGTATTTGGAAAAGTTTGATCCAGTAATATAGGATCTGGAAACTGTTTGCAAAAGTCTATAAAACCAGGAATATATGATGAACACGGGGTTCGATTTTGGGTTCTATAATCTACTGTTTTTTGTATGAAAGACACGTCACACTTTCTTTAATATATTAAGCCTGCAAGCTTCTTTAATTTGCTATTGTGAGACCCTCCTTCATCTTTGTCTATGCATATGAGTTGAAATTGTTCTTTTGTCTATGTTTAATGGTCCCACAGTAACTGTCATCTTACTTTTGACTGTTAAGCAAGAATCATAAGCATCTTTGGCTATTTTGTTGACCCATCATATATATTGCCTATGTATGTTCTGGTTAACTGATTGGTATTCTTATCCATTTTTTTTACAAACCTATTTGATAATAGCTATTGAAGGCCTTGTATTGAATGAATATGAAGGTACAATCTAGAGATTAAGATATTCATCTTGATCCAAACCCACACTTATTATTGAGAAAATAGTTACCAAAAGGATTAAGTTACCAAGCATCTCTGACATACAGCCTAGGAGATTTTCCTGGAGTGATAACAAATTGGAACCATTGCCGGAGAGAGGAGATTAAAGTTTAGGTTCCTTGGGAGATGACATAGATCCAAATTTGATGATAGACAAATCTTGGACATCATTTGGATGAAATCGTCTATCTGGCGACTCCATGAAGGATGAATTCAATGGAAATTCCATTGTTCATAAATCTGTTGGTGACTCCACTGGTATGAAATGAACAAGAGGTATGCATTTTTCAATTTCTCAAGTATTTCTGGTTACCCTCATCCAGTACCTAGTAAAGATGAATGGGAACACATCCTTCCTAGATTTCGAGGAGAAGAATGGGAGGATCCAGCTGAACATTTGTTAGGTTTTCATGAGTTTATTGATCGTCTCCAGATCATACATGCGGATGTTCAAATTAAACTTTTCAAGTATCCATTAGAGGGTATTTCTCTTGACTAGTGTCGGTCTCTTCCATATGCAAGTGTTAGCTCTTTGGCTGGTTTTCATGCATCTTTTAATTCCTTTTGTAAAGAGTATTTTCCAACTGAACATCTTTTATAGGATGTTGTGAAGAGTTTTTTTCATATCATAAAGATCTTGCTTGTCGCAAAAATCAAATTAGTGATAAATGTTTTATTATAGAAGAAGACATTCACCTTGGAGACCAAGAGGTATTGAATGATTGTAATGACATAGAAACATCTAACATCATATCAGATGTATCTATTGTTTTAGATATTCATGAAAATCAACATATATCTTTTGAAAGGAAATTCAGTAAAAAGGGACAGAGAACTTCACCAGTGTACTAAATAGGCTCGCTGGTAGTGAAGTAATATCTGAGGTATCTGTAAGGTTGTCATAACTAAATATCACTTTACTCTAGTTACCAGTTTTTTTGAAACCAGATCTGCATCCCAAGTCCAGACAGGGCTCCCCATTTAAAACTGTGATTTTTTCTTCGTTTGATGCAAGCCGAAAGCCACAAAATATGTTAAGTTTCCTAGGATTGTTTTGATCATCTTAACACTAACTTATTTTCAGTAAAGAGAAGGAGAAGATCATGAATGGAACTGTAACTGAGCTCACAACAAATGAGAGTTTTGAAAAGATTTTCAGAAGTAAGGATGAAATCTCTTTTTCCTCTGTATCCCATTCCTTAGCAGTTTCTGTAGAGATAAACCCTTGACTCCATTAACCCAATAAAGGCACTAAGTCTACATTTTCTCCTCATCCCACAAGGAGACAAGGTCCCCAATTGGAGCCTATGTTGAAACATATATTAAATTTGCTAAAATAAAAAATAAAGCCTCCCTTTTTCGGGTTTCGGCTTTTCATGAATCATAACCCTCACTGTCATTTCCAAAATGTCGGTACCGAAATCTCAACAAACTTTATTCTTTAAATAATAAAGGAAAATGTTATAAAATGTTATAAAATCCCGTCACATTTTCTATAAAGTTATTTTAATCATGATAAGATTTAAACCTAATAGAGTTAAGATTAACTTTAAAGGGTCTTCGGGATTCGGGGTTTGCTGAGAACATATATTTCAATACATCTTGAATCTCGAAATCCTGATCGCCAATTTCCCGAAAGAGTGAGAGTTAGTCCAAATTTTGATTAATTAATTCACTAACACAAAAAGTTAAGGCTTAAGTTAATCATATCACGATTTCGGGATTCAGGGTTCAGCGATAATATATCTCTTGTCAACACGAACCCCAAAATCCCGAAACGTGAAATCCTAACCAATAATTTGTGTTAAACTGTTAATCCTGGTTAATCCTTAATCTTAGTTAATTGATTCACTAATATCAAAAGTTAAGATTAAGTTAATCATTTCGCATTTGGAAGTTTATGTTTGCCTACGAAAAATTGGCAAGGGTTACAAGCTCAAACCTTGGCATTGACATATGAGAAAAGTTTGGGCCAATAATACCCTGCCCTCGGGATCTTATAAGCCATAGCCCTCTAGACATGGTGTCCTCCACACACTCCTTCATGAAATTGACTTATGACCTTGTTTGTTTCTAATTCAACCAAACAAACCAACAAGAAGCCAAGTGGGTCCTTCCAATACAATTCTCCTTCGGATATACAGTACCTGACTGCATGTAACTTCAGTGTTCTGGCTTTGGATGGAGATAAGTCAGTTGGGCACTTCAAGGTTAACAAGTAGGACACTATGTCTTTGTACCAGTTTGAGGAAGCAAATTTTTCTTCGATTCTAATTTCAACTATTTGTTCATCAAGTTCATTCATGTTTGCACACTCTTCTACTCCCTATGAGCCATTTATTCYGAGATCTCTGAAATTGGATTCAGCTAAGAGTTTAGCTAAACCTTGCCCCTTTACTAGTTTTGTTGGCTTTATTTCCAAGTCGAATTCTTGAATTTTGGCAAGCCATCATCCTATTTTTCCATCACTGTTAGACTGAACCAAAATATCCTTTACGGAGCTAGTGGGTACATATGCAATCACTTTAGAATGCAACACATAGGTTCTAAAAGCCTTTAACGCCTTCACCATAGCATATGCTTCTTTTTCCATTATATTATATTTGATTTCGACATCTCAGATACGTTTGCTAAAAAAGGCTATTGGTTTCTCGAAAGATTCTTCATTCTTCTGGAGTATTACGGCGGCAAGTGTGTGTTCGGAGGCGAATGAGAAAATAAGAAAATCCTTGAGATAATCAGGGCTCGCTAGTACAGGTTCCTTGCTTATAACTTTCTTGATGTGTGCAAACGATGATTTGCCTTATGCTGTCCATCTTACTTCATTGTTCTTCTTCAGCATATCTGTGATCAATCTCACAATTTAAAAAAAAATTGGGATAAATCTCCTCAAAAAATTTATTTTTCCTAAGAATGATTGAATCTCTTTAACATTCTTAGGAATATTTATTGTGTATATAGCTTCAAATCTTTTAGGGTCAATTCTAATTCCATATCAAGCCACAATATGGCCCAAGAGTTTACCTTCTTGCATAGAAAAATGAGATTTTTTGGGATTTAAGGACAAACCAAACTTGTGACATTTCTCAAACGTATGCTTGAGATGTATCAGATGATCTTCATCAGATTTGGAAAAAATAGTTAGATCATATAGATAGATAACTAAAAATTTGTCCCTTTCGCCAATGAAAGCGATATCCATAGCACGTTGAAAGGTGGCACCTGCATTCATTAAACCAAAATGCATATTATCATACATAAATGTACCCCAAGGGGTGGTGAAATTTGTTTTTTCTTTATCATGTTCGCTGACGGCAATTTGATTGTATCTTGAAAACCCGTCAATCATCGACATCCTATTTTCCCCCACTACATTTTCTAAAATGTGATCCATTTTGGGTAGGGGGTAATTACCTTTGAGAGAGGACTTATTTAGATTTCTGAAATCGGCACAAAATCTAATTTCCCCATTTTTCTTCCTAACCAGGACTAGGTTTTCTACCCAATCTTAATATATTAGTGGTACAATTATCTTTGCATCCAGTAGCTTCTTGACTTCCTTTTCGATCACAGGCAATAAAATTGGGTTGAATTTTCTGAGTTTTTGTCTAAAAGGTTTGACACCAGGTTTCAAGGGTATCTTATGTTCGATCATAGAGGTGTCATAAGTTCTCATCTCTTCATACGACCACATGAAAACATCTTTGTACTTTCTAAGTAACTCCACGTATTTATTTTTAGTTTTTGTAGACATATATTTGGATAGTTTCACCATCCGAGGGTTTTCTTCAGTACCTATGTCATAGTTCTTAACCTCTTCAGGTTGGGGCTGTAGAGTGGATTTTGAAGGGATATCATCTTGATTGAATAATCTTTCTAAGGGAATCAGGCCCTTGGGGATCTGGTTATTCTTAAGAACAAGCATTCGGTGATTCATGATTTTATCGTGGAACTCTTTAGAATCCTCCCCTTCTTGCATGATCCAAATAGGATCATTTTGATTTTCTTGATCAACATCTGTTTCGGCAAACTCATCTATTGATTCTAAAAACTTGCGTAGTTGTTCATCATCCTCAAAGACTTGGAAAATGTTGTATGTTATTTGGTATAGAAGTTCAGTGTCTCATTTGTATGTGGTACTTAAGCTAAAATGCGGTGGGAGGTGTGAAAGTTGAGGCTTCTTTGGCTAATGCATCAACCTGTTGATTTTCAGCCCTTGGAGTGAATTGAATATTCACAGAGGAGAAGAAATTTTTGATCGGATCCCAGACACAATTCCTGTAGGACATCAACCTAGGATTTTTGGCTTGGTACTATCTGTTCACCTATTTTATTAATAGCTCAGCATCGCCAAAAAATTCAAGGTTTCTTATTTTCATTTTTCTGGCAGCTTCTAATCCTAATACTAAATCTTCATACTCACATACATTATTTGTGCAATCCACATTCCACTGTAGCCTATAGGAAAAGGGAATTACAAATTGATCATCAAGAGCCACAAGGAGTACCCCTACTCTAGCTCCAAGGTAGGATGAAGTGCTGTCAAAATACATCTTCCATACACCAGTGCTATATACTTTTTCTTTAATTTTTACTTTTTTTGTATTTTTCTTCGGTACAACTTTCGTCTATACCTACCTCAAAATCATCGTCAACGGATAAGATACAATTTCCTAAATCTTGATTGGAAATATATACAGGGTGTTTATTTGGGTTATATGGATCACCTACCGTGAAGGCCAACCTAGTTTCTCTATAAAGGCGTGTGTATTGTCCTCCAAAAACTATAATCGTAGCGTATGTCATGTCAAGCTGGAGAGATCCTCCAAGTTTGGCACTCCATGACCTAGATAACATCATACCATACTTTGGAGGGATGTCAGCAACCACTACATCCATACGAATGTTTTTTGCAGTTATTTGTGCCATACCTACCACCAGATATTTAATCATGCCTATGCATTTAACCTTTCTTGAATCAAAGGAATATAAGTCTCCATATGGCCTGGTGATTTCGGGACCTAGTTTCTCCATAATGGATTTTGAAATCACATTGTGGGATGCTCTAGAATCTAGCATACAGTTATGGAGTAGGTGGTTGAACAAGGTTAACTTGATATAAAAGGGGGGCACAGTGTCTCTCACACCTTCAAAATGTGGACTGAAAACTATGTTCGGCTTGTCATATTCTAAGTTGATGACATCGGCTTGAATTTTGTCTTTGGAAAAGCTAATCATCTTGGAAATTTGTTTTCTATATACGGGATTTTTATCCAGTTCAACAAGTGGGATAGGGATTTTGATTTTATTTATTTCATTTTCTAGACTAAAATTTATCGGGGCCTTGTCACTCTCTATGTTGGGAGTTTCAATTCCTTTCTTTTCAGGTTTTCTTTGTGGTGTGGATTTGGTTTCACTCACAGGGACCTGTGTTTTCATGGCAGGTGTTCCTACTAATTTTGACTTGACAGGTTGTGTATCAGCGGTTTGGGTTTGCGGTCTATTTGTCAGAAACTTTTGGAGTCGCCTCATCGGTTTCGCCCCTTGGCAGGATCTTTTTTGTTGGGATGGTTGGAAGACTCTTGTTCCTAGGTCTTAAATTATAATTCTCATGTATTTCGACTATAATATCATCAGTGATACACTGATAGGCCAAATATTCAGACGTATCGTTGCTAAGATTATCTTCCAATCTAATTTCTTTATTTAAGGATTTTTCGTAATCTTGTCTTGATAAATAAGGTGATTTATTATCATCACCAAGATTATTAATATCTTCATCAAACTCTTCAAAATCTTCTAGATCTTCCTCTCCAATAAAGTTTTCACTTTTGAAGGGGGTTAGGATTTTTTGATCCTCATTTTTAATTGTTTTCTGTGGGGCTTGAGGATCAGGATTCCTTCTAAAATCCTTCCTAGGAAAATTATCCCTTTTCAATTTCTCTAGTTCCATTTTTGAGATCTTATTTGAAAGTTCTCTGATTACTCTAGCCATCTCGTCTATTTTATCTCCTGAGGATTTCCCTAATCCTGAGGGTCCACCTTGCTCTTTGAATTTCCTATTCTCTTTGCTCCTGGTTTCGATTTTTGCTTTCAATTTTCTTGATGCCATCATGTTGGATTCAATTTCTAAGGCATCATCTTGCATCCTCATGAGATCTGGTGATCTCCTTTCTCTTAATAAAAGAGAAAAATCAGGATCAAAGGCTCTAGCGAAAGTCACCTTTGCTGGGGGTTGAGAAGGTTTAACCTCAACTGGGATTTTATTATACAACTTGTTAAACCTTTGTGTGAACTCAATAACTGACTCAGAGTTTTTCTTTCTAAGGGCTCCAAATTTAGTTAGGTAATAGAGGTGGTCTCTCCTCTCACCCCATTGTCTAATAAAAGTGTTTTCAAGTTCTTCATAAGAACTTAGAGACCCGGCTGCTAAGGCTCAGAACCAGATCCTCACCTATCCTTCGAAAGTTTGGACGAGGAGTATAGAATAGACATCTTTGTGTTCTATTCTGAGGATGTCGGCAAATTAGTCAAAAACGTTTATGTGTTCTTGAGCGGTTAAATATTCTTCCCCCATAAATTTGAGAAGGCTTTTCATATAATTTTCAGGAAGGTCATGCAGGTGAACAGGAAGGACAAGGTGCGCATATCTGGCAGCTAACTTAGTGAATATTCTAGGAGGCGGTACTTGAAAGCCTATTGGTTCTCCTAGGGTACTACCCACAGCTCCTGCACCTCCATGTGAAGCCATTAATGGATTTGAGTTTGAAGCTTAGAATGTGTGAGGAGAAGGCTCATGGAAATCTAGGGATAAAACCTTAGGGAAAGAGAACGTATCGTACGAGAGGGGAAGTGAGACGGATCTCTCAAGTGTTTCTGTAAGGTTCAAATGCATAAAATCAAGCTGACAAATATTATGTATAGGTGAAATGATTTGTCTAAGGGATCTTCGTGATTTTAAAATATTTTCCAGATCAAAGACTGGCGAGATCTATTTGTCGTCCGGGTTCTTTCTAGTGTTCTTCTGGCTAATAGCTAGTTTACTTATCGTGGAGTCACCAAGTGAAAAATAAAAGTAGCCTTAGAAGGTTTTCTATCTTTGTTCACTATCAAAGAAAGAAAATTTCAATGTCATTTTTCCCAGGGAAAAGTTTTGTTTCTTCGTTCCCCAGAAACGACGCCAAAAATATGTTGTTCTTGAGTTTATACTTTAAGGCTCTAAAGTACACTGTCAAGGATCCAAAAAAAAAATAGAGTTAAGGAGAAAGAATCAATTAGAAAGGGTAAATCAGAGTTGGTTTCTCAATTGTCTCTGTCTAGCTTCCCATTGTTCTTGGATGTTGATTTCCCTCTCAATAACTGCCCATGAACATTCTAATTTGACTCAGGTAGTTGTTGTTTATAGGATGGTGTTAAATAAGTTCAAATCAATGCTAGTTTGATCTTGTAGACCGGGTTCTATGTTAGGTTGTTTGTTACTTGGGACAGTCATGAGGATTAAAGTTTTATTAGATTATAAAAAGTATTGGAATTTTTTTTTCTTTAGTTTTGTGGAATGAAATGTAAAAGGAAATTTAGAACTCAAAATAATAGCATAATAACAGTAAAGGTCGTTTCCTGTACTTGAAGTAATTTGAGGATATTAAAATAAAACAAATGAAGAAACACTGTTAGAGAATATGAGGCTTTAATATTGAAAGAATCTCATGTCATAAAAGGAGAAAGAAAGAAAGATAAAATTTCTAATGAATTTTAAGATATAACCATCTGACAGGCATACAGGTCTTGAAACTACTGATAGCAGCCACAGAGGAAAAACTGTAAATAATTTGACAGTCAAATACATTCAAATTACAGTAGAATTTTGAATTAAACTGTAATTGATCATTCATTAGAAAGACATAGAGCAAAAGATATTGAAAGACATTGAAAACGGAGTGAAGGTATACATAGCTTCAAGGGGACAGAATTCAGAATCTCTTCTGCATAATTTATATTATTTCAAATTGGTAAACTTCTGATACAATCGACTCTCAAAAAATGAAAAGCCCCCTCTCAGTCTTGTGAAAATATATTTATACATCATCACCCAACCTTTTTTTTGTTGGTGATTAACTAATTCTCAGAGACTAATGGTTATATGAATATGAAATAGTGAACCATTTCTATTTCTATATTTATCTTCTTTGATTAATTTTGATGCTAAAATATTCAACATAATACTTTACTTCTTTGTCGATGAAGTTTCTTCTTCTTTTCTCAGATAATCGATAAGTTTTCCCAGGAGGTGCACCAACACTGTAGGGGCCTCTGGAATATCTTTTGCCTA
>JASDQU010586068.1:23545-34889 GCA_032191745.1 Picea mariana | reverse complement strand
ATTACTCTAATTAATAATCAATTAATCACTAACCATTAATTTAATAATTAATTAACTAATGACTCACTTACTAATTAATCATTCATTAACCCTTAATCAAAGAGTTAATCATACTTAAGCTAATAAAAAAAAAAAAAATTAATTAACAACATATAATTAATTAAGGTTATATAATGATTAACTATAATTAGCTAATGTTTAGGATTATATATGAAATTATTCATATTAATAAGAAAAGGGTCATTACAGTTTTCTATGTCTTGAGCTAATTCAAATCCATTTTCCCAGAATCGCTCACGCAAAAACGTGACTCTGGGGGCAATTACGGGGCAGTCTTCTCTGGCAAAATGAAACCACAACCGATTCTGAACACCATGGGGGTTCAAATCACCCTTTGGGAGCCAGGAGATAACACACAGTGAGTTGGGCTAAGGGACAAGGGTTTGAACAGAGTGGGCTCAGAGACTTTCCCAAGAATCAACAGAGGTAACCCTGTTAGGAGGCAAGCATTAATGAAAAGTGTGTGAGGGTGGTAGAGGTTACTTCTGCCATGCATAAGAGTTATTATGAAAGTACAACCACCATTTTACATAGCTATTCTACCCATTCAAGCATAGTTCAACCATTATGTGAATTAGCTGACCAATGAAACCAACGGTAAGTTATAAACCAGCGTGCATAATCGATGTTACACCATAGTTTTAAACCATAAATCATTCAATTTGAAACCAAAATCATATAATCAACCATGTGCCAATGTATTTAATCAAAAGTTTATCAAAGTTCCAAACGAATTTTGTATAGTCAACAAGCCAAATTTATGAAAAGATTATCATAAGGATTATATTACATGTATATAAAAAGTTTAATCAAAGCCTTATGTATTCTCAAAGATTTAATGATTAGGTAAGTCGTACAAAGTTCAAATCCAAAGATTAATGTATTGCCAACTCAATGAAACTCAATCCCACAATCAATATAAGAATGACCAGTGAATACAGTTCGAAAATTCTTTCAGCTACAAAATGATAAACAAAGGTAAGCATAGTAAGCACATTGATTAAAAAGATCATGATAGTTCAGATAGTGATCAAAATGTGACTTCAAATGGAGAAGTTTTCACGCTTACAATCGTGAAAACTCAACGAAACTAAATGTGTAAATGTCGCAAGAAATTAAAGTGTCGTTTATTTTAAAAATGCGACGACAATTTGAAGTTCAGAAGACATAGGTGTAGGCAGCTTATGAGACAATGAAAAATGTGAATTGGCTGCCAACACTTCTTTGAACTTAGGTTGTATCTATTTGGATTTCCACTAGTCCTTTCTCCTTTTCCTAATTCGTTTAGGTGGCTATCCATGAGAGAATCTTCATATGTAGATTGGGTTAATGAGGAGATGAAGAGATTTCATCAAGATAATGGATTTCATGATCAACTTCTTCCTCCTCTCCTTCTTCGTCAATAAGAAGTTTATTTTGGAGAGGGGCTTGGATTCTTTGATCATCCCTATCCCTATTTATTTGATATCTTTGGAGGATATGAGGGGCATTATTGGGTCTTATGAAATTACACTTGTTATCAACATTCTGTGTGCTCCTATAGCTCTGCTTTCCTTAAAGTTTCAACTTCTTTATTTCTATAGAAAGTGATTTTACAAGTTTTGTTAATTCATTCACTTGAGGGTGGGTAGAAGAGGAATCAGAGGTTGAAGTTTCAACCCTATATTTTCTTCTATCCCTATCATATTTACTCCTAAGTTTGTCAAATGTCAATATATATGTCTCTACTTCAAGGGATGGATCTTGCATATGAGCTAAAGAGGTAGCTCTTCTTTCTCTCAACAAGAGGCAAAACTCAGGGTCAAAAGAGTTGGCATAAGTGATATTGGCAGAGGTTTCTATAGGATTTATTTTAGTGGGAATATTATTGTACATTTTATTAAATATTTTTGAGAAGTCTGAAACAAATTCCCCTTCTTTCCTCTTAAGTGACCCAAATTTTGTAATGTAATAAAGAAAATATTTTTTATCCCCCCTGTTATCTCCTCAAATAAATCAATCAATATTTTTCTTTTTAGGTGATAGAGAGTCTTTTAGAAAGGTACTTGTTAAATTTTTAAAGGTTCATTTTTCGAAGCTTTACTCATGTAATAAGGTTTAAATAAAAGTTCATTTAGTTTGTGCTAGATCAAATTCAAATCTCAGGTTTCGGTGGCTTAGGCGAACATATCGATTGTTCAATAGACACAGAAAGCCTTAGCTTTCAGGAGCTTAAATAAAGGAATCCAAGGATATTTTAGCCACCGAAACCGTTGAATTAGTAAAAGACCAAGCATGTCATAGCACATGTTTCAAACGACGGGTTCAGTGTTTCCATGATTGCACAAGCCACTGAAAGGACTGGAGAAGGAATCGTTCATGACCAAAAAGTTGATCCCGCTATGATATGAGTGAATCTCTCCTGATCGTTATATCATTAAGTTATACATTGATGTACTTCCCATTGATTTCGTTTAATTCACCATGACATCTGCACATCATCAACCATTTCACCGCACTCCTTGCAATCAGTGCCACGATAAAAAAACTCCCCCCAGTTATCTCAGTTTTAGCCTAGTCGAGCCAATTATCACTAACTTTACGCATTGTAACTCTACCCAAAATCCACTCCTTCGATCACAGGTGTGAGAAAACGTCATGGAAAATGAAGAAAGGAACTTCGACACTGAGGAAGGAGCTTGAAGATATTAAGTACCTGGAAGGTCATCCCGAGGTATGTCAAATGTTCAAAGACACAGGGTGTTATAATTTTTGTCAAAAATTACAAAGCTTTCATCAGCAGGTGGCAAAGGCTTTTTCTCTAAGTTTTGATGGAAAGAAAGTGATCATCAGCTAGGATGAATTCAAAATTGATGAATCCCTCATAGCCAAAGTCACAGAGCTTCCCACGACTGGAGAGAAATGGTTCAAAACAACTGTGATTAAGAATATTGAGTTCAGGTCTTATTTAAAAACAGAACACAGGGGTTTGATTTGGAAGAAAGATATTCCTGTATCTTTCCTTGAAGAGAAATGGAAACAATTATTGAAGGCTATAATGGTTTATATAACCTGTGAAGGGTGATACAACAGGGTCATGATGTATCATTTCAAACTTATAAACCATTTGACAGGAAGAAACCCACTTAATCTTCCCTATTTCCTCCACTGAATCTTATCCAAGATGGCTCATCAAGTCAAGGCCAAACCCAGTCAAGTTGCAGGTAGATTATCCCACCATAGTTTAATCAAATTGTTGGTTTGTAATTTGTTGCAAAGAAAGGGTAAAGAATGGAAATTTTTCCTATTCTGGAATGATTTATAGACTAAGGTTAAACCAGAGGGAAAAAAGAGTCCTCATTCCAGGAAATCCTCCACTCCTAGAAGCGGAAGGAGAAGGAGTAGAGCTATCTCTCCAGCCCCAGTCAATCAACCCTCTCCTTCCTCCAAGTTGGGAAAAAAGAAGAAGAAATTGAATTTTAACAATGAGGAAGAAGAGGTCAGTGAAGTCCCAGTGAACAAAAACATTCTCAATCTCCCATACTCAGACTTAGAAAATGAAGAGAAACAATTGGAAACAGGGAATGAGGATTCAATTACCAAAGGGAATGAAAACTCTGTTTTTGTGGACATATACACAAAAAATTATGAGAACCTTCCATCACATACTCCCCAAGAAGAACAAGAGCCACAAGTTGTAGAGGCCTCATCTAGCAAATGAGTAAATCAGAATAAATCAAAAGAGATCAAGAAGCTTAAGAAGAAGCTAGTTGAGCAAGATCTACTTGAAAGGGTAATAAAAACCAGGTATGAAACCCTATAAAAAAACTTTGCAGAAAGAAATGCAGCTTTGGAAAGACTAGCCCATGAAAGCATAAAAGAGAAGAAAAAGAAAAACAAGATGATAAAGGACTACAACAGCTTATGGAGAGTAGTTCATGGTTTGAATAAAAAGGTCAGGGCTTTGAGGAAAAAATAAATGGCTTCAAAACACCAAGCTCATGATTCTCTTTAGACCCTTGCAGAAGTGGCATTTCAATGCAATTGTCAAAAGCAACCAGTAACCCCACAAATATTGAGAAATAGATAGAAACCTAAAAAAGATCAACCCTGAGGTGTTTTTGAGCTGAGACAAGGGAATTTTTGAAATTTTGATAATCTCAGGTTTTAGTGGCTTAGGAGAACATATCTATTGTTCATTAGCCACCGAAAGTAGAGGTTTCGGTAGTCAATCAACCCGAATTCCATTTTCCCTAACTACTGAAAGCACTGATAAGGAAAAAAGCTAATGTTTTTGCATAGATCCAAGTTTTTCTTGCTCAAAAGACTCAAAAATGGTTCCAATAGTTGGAGGATAATTAATGACATATTTATCAAGTGTTTGTTTTGGTTTTGGAGATATTTTAAAAGACAGAAAAGGTAAGCAACAATTAGCTATTGTCAAAGAGATAAGACTGTTGATTGTCAATAGTTGTCAAGCTTGACTCCTCCCATATCATATGAGATCCAACAACCTCAGAAGTCTTATTACAGCTGCCTAGAATCTGAAGAACTTAAAGAGCAATCGAGAAGTTAAATTGAGCTAGTCTACTTAAGACAATTATTGATTTTCTGTATTTGGAAAAGTTTGATCCAGTAATATAGGATTTGGAAACTGTTTGTAAAAGTCTATAAAACCAGGAATATATGATGAACACAGGGTTCGATTTTGGGTTCTATAATCTACTGTTTTTTGTATGAAAGACACATCACACTTTCTTTAATATATTAAGCCTGCAAGCTTCTTTAATTTGCTATTGTGAGACCCTCCTTCATCTTTGTCTATGCATATGAGTTGAAATTGTTCTTTTGTCTATGTTTAATGGTCCCACGGTAACTGTCATCTTACTTTTGACTGTTAAGCAAGAATCATAAGCATCTTTGGCTAGTTTGTTGACCCATCATATATATTGCCTATGTATGTTCTAGTTAACTGATTGGTATTCTTATCCATTTTTTTTACAAACCTATTTGATAATAGCTATTGAAGGCCTTGTATTGAATGAATATGAAGGTACAATCCAGAGATTAAGATATTCATCTTGATCCAAACCCACACTTATTATTGAGAAAATAGTTACCAAAAGGATTAAGTTACCAAGCATCTCTGACATACAGCCTAGGAGATTTTCCTGGAGTGATAACAAATTGGAACCATTGCCGGAGAGAGGAGATTGAAGTTTAGGTTCCTTGGGAGATGACATAGATCCAAATTTGATGATAGACAAAGCGTGGACATCATTTGGATGAAATCATCTATCTGGCGACTCCATGAAGGATGAATTCAATGGAAATTCCATTGTTCATAAATCTGTTGGCGACTCCACTGGTATGAAATGAACAAGAGGTATGCATTTTGCAATTTCTCAAGTATTTCTGGTTACCCTCATCCAGTACCTAGTAAAGATGAATGGGAACACATCCTTCCTAGATTTCGAGGAGAAGAATGGGAGGATCCAGCTGAACATTTGTTAGGTTTTCATGAGTTTATTGATCGTCTCCAGATCATACATGCGGATGTTCAAATTAAACTTTTCAAGTATCCATTAGAGGGTATTTCTCTTGAATAGTGTCGGTCTCTTCCATATGAAAGTGTTAGCTCTTTGGCTGGTTTTCATGCATCTTTTAATTCCTTTTGTAAAGAGTATTTTCCAACTGAACATATTTTATAGGATGTTGTGAAGAGTTTTCTTCATATCATAAAGATCTTGCTTGTCACAAAAATCAAATTAGTGATAAATGTTTTATTATAGAAGAAGACATTCACCTTGGAGACCAAGAGGTATTGAATGATTGTAATGACATAAAAACATCTAACATCATATCAGATGTATCTATTGTTTTAGATATTCATGAAAATCAACATATATCTTTTGAAAGGAAATTCAGTAAAAAGGGACAGAGAACTTCACCAAGGTACTAAATAGGCTCGCTGGTAGTGAAGTAATATCTGAGGTATCTGTAAGGTTGTCATAAATAAATATCACTTTACTCTAGTTACCAGTTTTTTTGAAACCAGATCTGCATCCCAAGTCCAGACAGGGCTCCCCATTTAAAACTATGATTTTTTCTTCGTTTGATGCAAGCGAAAGACACAAAATATGTTAAGTTTCCTAGGATTGTTTTGATCATCTTAACACTAACTTATTTTTAGTAAAGAGAAGGAGAAGATCATGAATGGAACTGTAACTGAGCTCACAACAAATGAGAGTTTTGAAAAGATTTTCAGAAGTAAGGATGAAATCTCTTTTTCCTCTGTATCCCATTCCTTAGCAGTTTCTGCAGAGATAAACCCTTGACTCCATTAACCCAATAAAGGCACTAAGTCTACATTTTCTCCTCATCCCACAAGGAGACGAGGTCCCCAATTGGAGCCTATGTTGAAACATATATTAAATTTGCTAAAATAAAAAATAAAGCCTCCCTTTTTCGGGTTTCGGCTTTTCATGAAGCATAACCCTCACTGTCATTTCCAAAATGCCGGTACCGAAATCTCAACAAACTTTATTCTTTAAATAATAAAGGCAAATGTTATAAAATGTTATAAAATCCCGTCACATTTTCTATAAAGTTATTTTAATCATGATAAGATTTAAACCTAATAGAGTTAAGATTAACTTTAAAGGGTCTTCAGGATTTGGGGTTTGCTGAGAACATATACTTCAATACATATTGAATCTCGAAATATTGATCGCCAATTTCCCGAAAGAGTGAGAGTTAGTCCAAATTCTGATTAATTAATTCACTAACACAAAAATTTAAGGCTTAAGTTAATCATATCACGATTTCGGGATTCAGGGTTCAGCGATAACATATCTCTTGTCAACACGATCCCCGAAATCCCGAAACGTGAAATCCTAACCCATAATTTGTGTTAAACTGTTAATCCTGGTTAATCCTTAATATTAGTAAATTGATTCACTAATATCAAAAGTTAAGATTAAGTTAATCATTTCGCATTTTCGGAAATCGGGATTCATCGATGACATACTTCTTGTCAACACGATCCCTGAAATCCCAAAATGCTTAATACCGATCAATTAATAAATCAAAATGAAATTAAGTCCCAATTTAAAAATGTTGCGATTTCACAGTTTCAGAAATCGGGATTCAGTGATAACATACCTCTCGTCAACACGATCCCCAAAATTTCAAAATTGCGAAATCGTGACATTTTATCTCTGCAGAAACTACTAAGGAAGGGGATACAGAGGAAAAAGAGATTTCATCCTTACTTCTGAAAATCTTTTCAAAACTCTCATTTGTTGTGAGCTCAGTTACAGTTCCATTCATGATCTTCTCCTTCTCATTACTAAAAATAAGTTACTGTTAATATGATCAAAAAAATCCTAGGAAACTCAACAGATTTTGTGGTTTTCGTCTTGCATCAAACAAAGAAAAATTCATAGATTTAAATGGGGATCCTTGTCTGGACTTGGGATGCAGATCCAGTTTCAAAAAAATCGATAACTAGAGTACAATTATATTTAAGTATGACAACCTTACAGATACCTCAGATATTGCTTCACTACCAGCGAGCCTGTTCAGTACCCCGGTGAAGTTATCTGTCCTTTTTTACTGAATTTCCTTTCATCACTTCGAATCTTAATTGTGCATTCAACCTCAGATATTGCTTCACTACCAGTGAGCCTGTTCATTACCCCAGTGAAGTTATCTGTCCCTTTTTACTAAGATGAGGAAAATCATTTAAATGAATTTCCTTTCATAGTATTTTGGACTAGATGGGGGCAATCAAATATGAATTTCCTTTCACCATATGTATTATATTTTACTTTTTGGATACGAAGTGGGGGAAATCAGTGGTACTTAACATACTAGGGATGGTATCTGTGTAAAATTGTAGTAGAGGTCTGTCAACTTTATTCTTATTACTCTAGACCAGCCTTCTCTTAACTTTCAAAACACTTTAGTCCGCAGAGAAAAAGGGGAAGATTAATTTCAGGGGTCTTCCTTCGAGAAAGCTTAAATCCTTAGAAAACTGTTGAGAAACCTAGGAGAGTCAGGATCGGCCTAAGCATAACTTTGTTTAGTTGGAGAGTGAAGAGTTATGAGAACTGGTCTACCTTTTAAGAACTGTTCTTCAGCTGCAAAATTTAATACGTAAACTCTTCTCCCTCTGTGGGAAACCCAGAAAGATGTTTAGTCTTTTAAGAAGGAAAAACCGTGGGTAGAAAGGGGCGATGGAGAAAAGGCTTGGAAATTGAAAAACAAGGGTCATGAATTAAACCGAAGTCTTGAAACTCCTTCTCAGAGATGCTTTTCTCTTTTGTTTATTTTAAATACTTGTTATCTTTATCTCGGTGAAAATCTTAGAGTCTAAAGAGAGAAATCATTCTTTTAGTGACATATCACACTTATGAGACAATCAGCGTGTTTTTTTCTAAAAACCTTTGTTTGAAAAATAGACTTCTCTGGAATTCATACCTTCACCTTACAATTTTCGTTTTCTTTTGAAATAACAAAAAATCTTTTCCATCACCTATTTTTGGCGAATTTATCTTCCGATATATGAGTATCTGTTTCTCGCTTCTCACTTGTTTGAGTTGCAAGCCAAGATCCTGTAAGGGAAAAATATGAAGAGTATCATGGATTTTTAAAAGAATTGAATGCATCGAAAGTTTTCGTATCCCTATTTTTAGAAAAATATTAACTTACTTATTTTTTATTTATATATTTAGAAAACTTACCAAAGAAAATTATGAAATAAAAAGAATTAAAAAACCGGTATATACAGTGGGAATTCTAGAAAACAATTATTCCATATAATGTTTTAAATAACGCCCATTGACTGAGGCATTGAAGATTTTACCATCCAAATTTTCTAACAGAAATGAATTTTTGCCTTCAGGAGATGCAACCTTGAACGGTCTGTACCAGATAAGATCGAATTTACCATTTTTCCTCGAGTCCTCCTTCTTGGCATCCCATTTTAAAACCAAGTCTCCGGGGAGAAAATCCCTGTCTTTGGCCTTACGATCGAATAGCGCTTTCATGTCATCCTGATATTTCTACAGCCTTTCGTCCACTTCGGCCCTGTGCTGTTGGACTTCAATCAACTGATTTATCCTTCTTGTGACATGATTTGGTTCTTCCTTCTCATCTTTCCAAAGCTTCATTACAGGAAGCGCTAGATTTATAGGTAACACTACATCAGTCTCGTACACCATTTGGAAAGGAGAAGTTTCGATAGACGTTTTCGTTCCTATCCGATTTGCCCATAGAGAATATTTCAAATGCACATGCCAACATTTTTTATTCTCGCTTAACACTTTATTAATTATACTGATTAAAATCTTGTTTGAAGATTTGGCCAGACCATTTCCCTAAGGGTAGTATTTCATGGAGTGACCAAGCACAATATTATATTTCTGGCTAAAACTGGCCATAGACATAGATTTAAAAGCATGTGTGTTATCTGTGACTATATTTTTGGGACATCCAAACCTAGAAAAAATATTTTCTTCTAAGAAATCTATCACCACCGAATCAGTATCCCTTCTAGTTGGAATAGCTTCCACCCATTTGGTGAAGTAGTATGTAGTGGTCAGGATCCATCGGTGTTGAGCACTAGAATGAAGATTAATTTCTCCTATGAAGTCTAATCCCCATTACTGAAAGGGAGCTTCTATTTTGACTGGAACCAATTGCATTGCTGGAAGTTTATGTTTGCCTACAAAAAATTGGCAAGGGTTGCAAGCTCAGACCTTGGCATTGACATATGAGAAAAGTTTGGGCCAATAATACCCTGCCCTCGGGATATTATAAGCCATATCCTTCTAGACATGGTGTCCTCCACACACTCCTTCATGAAATTGACTTATGACCTTGTTTGTTTCTAATTCAACCAAACAAACCAACAAGAAGCCAAGTGGGTCCTTCCAATACAATTCTCCTTCAGATATACAGTACCTGACTGCATGTAACTTCAGTGTTCTGGCTTTGGATGGAGATAATTCAGTTGGGCACTTCAAGGTTAACAAGTAGGACACTATGTCTTTGTACCAGTTTGAGGAAGCAAATTTTTCTTCGATTCTAATTTCAACTATTTGTTCATCAAGTTCATTCATGTTTGCACACTCTTCTACTCCCTATGAGCCATTTATTTCGAGATCTCTGAAATTGGATTCAGCTAAGAGTTTAGCTAAACGTTGCCCCTTTACTAGTTTTGTTGGCTTTATTTCCAAGTCGAATTCTTGAATTTTGGCAAGCCATCATCCTATTTTTCCATCACTGTCAGACTGAACCAAAATATCCTTTACGGAGCTAGTGGGTACATATGCAATCACTTTAGAATGCAACACATAGGTTCTAAAATCCTTTAACGCCTTCACCATAGCATATACTTATTTTTCCATTATATTAGATTTGATCTTGACATCTCAGATACGTTTGCTAAAAAAGGCTATTGGTTGCTCGAAAGCTTCTTCATTCTTCTGGAGTAGTACCGCGGCAAGTGTGTGTTCGGAGGCGAATGAGAAAATAAGAAAATCCTTGAGATAATCGGGGCTCGCTAGTACAAGTGCCTTGCTTATAACTCTCTTGATGTGTGCAAACGATGCTTTGTCTTATGCTGTCCATCTTACTTCATTGTTCTTCTTCAGCATATCTGTGATCAATCTCACAATTTAAACAAAATTTGGGATAAATCTCCTCACAAAATTTATTTTTCCTAAGAATGATTGAATCTCTTTAACATTATTAGGAATATTTATTGTGTATATAGCTTCAACTCTTTTAGGGTCAATTCTAATTCCATATCAAGCCACAATATGGCCCAAGAGTTTACCTTCTTGCATAGAAAAGTGAGATTTTTTGGGATTTAAGGACAAACCAAACATGCGACATTTCTCAAACATATGCTTGAGATGTATCAGATGATCTTCATCAGATTTGGAAAAAATAGTTAGATCATCTAGATAGATAACTACAAATTTGTCCCTTTCTCCAATGAAAGCGATATCCATAGCACGTTGAAAGGTGGCACCTGCATTCATTAAACCAAAATGCATATTATCATACATAAATGTACCCCAAGGGGTGGTGAAAGTTGTTTTTTCTTTATCATGTTCACTGACGGCAATTTGATTGTATCCTGAAAACCCGTCAATCATCGACATCCTATTTTCCCCCACTACATTTTCTAAAACGTGATCCATTTTGGGTAGGGGGTAATTACCTTTGAGAGAGGACTTATTTAGATTTCTGAAATCGACACAAAGTCTAATTTCCCCATTTTTCTTCCTAA
>JASDQU010586067.1:130885-161568 GCA_032191745.1 Picea mariana | reverse complement strand
GAGCGGGTTCGAGGGGGGGGGGGGCGCTCCCCCGTAGTCTTGGGCAAAACGTCCCATTTTCTAGCATGACGTCATGACTATGGGGGCTAGGGCTTGGTGGAATTTGAGCTAGATTTACAACTAAATCTTTAATCATACCTAGACACTTAACCTTTCTAGAATCAAAAGAGTATAAATCTTGATAGGGTCTGGTAATTTGTAAGCCCAATTTTTCCATTATTATTTTTGGCATCAAATTATGTGAAGCACCTGAATCTAGGATATAGTTGTGTAACAAATGATCATGCACAGTAAGAGTGATATAAAATGGAGCCACTGAGTCTTTATCGTTTTCAATATGTGGTCAAAACACAATCGTTGGTTTCTTTTCTTGCAAGTTAATAACATCAGCTTGACATTCTGCATCTGGAAAATTAATTACCTTTGAAATCTGCTTCTTGTAAACCGGATTTCTGGCAAGTTCAACCAGAGGAACTGGAATTTTAATCTTATTCAATTCATTCTCAAGATTGAACATGCCAACTGACTTTTCTAACTCTTTGGTCTATACTTTAGCTTCTTTGCTTTCCATCTTTTTAGTTTGCGTTGCTTTAGTTTCAACTTGCTTTATTTGAGCAGCTTGTACTTCAGTAGGTGATTTTGAAACCACTGCTTCATTTGCTTTATTCCGTGCCAAGAGCTTTTTTGGTGGATTGGTAGTGGAAGTCTTATCTCTTGGCCTCAAATCATATTTATTATGAAGCTCAACAGTTATTGAATCGACAAGATCCTTATATTGTAATGTAGTGTCTCCCAAGTTATTGATATTTTGCTCATCAAATAATGATCCAAGATTTAAAGATTTTTCATAGTCTTGTTGAGTTAAATGAGGTTCAATATCATCATCACTGAGATTGTTTATATCCTCATCTAATTAGTCATAATCTTGAACATCATCTCCTTGTATAAGATTTTCTGTTTTAAAAGGGGCCTGAATCTTTTGTTCCTCATTCTTATTTTGCCTCTGTTGAATCCGAAGGTTTGTATTGAGGTTTCTCCTGAATTGATTTTGATCTCTAACATATGGGTCAGGTTTGGCTTTCTCAATTCGATCCTGAAAACTTTATTTGATAAATCTTTAATGATTTTAGCCATCTCATCCATTTTTTCCTCTTGTGTGTTTTTCCCAGAACTGGAGGGTCCTCCTTGTTCTTTCAATCTTCTAGGTTCTCTTATTCCCATCTCAACCTTTGTTTCAGTTTTCCTGATGCCATCATATTAGATTCAATTTCAATAGCATCATCTTGCATTCTAGCTAATGTTGTAGCTCTTTGTTCCCTTAAAAATAAAGCAAAATCTGAATCAAATGCCCTTGAAAAGTAACTTTGAGCTGGCTGGGAAGGTTTGATTTCAGCTGGGATTTTTCTATACAGTTTATTGAATCTTTGGATAAATTCAGAAACAATTTCAGAGGTTTTCTTCCTTAAAGCTCCAAATTCAGTTAAATAATATAAATGGTCCTTTTTCTCACCCCACTGTCTTAAGAAAGAAGCTTCTAAATCATCATATGTTGCTATGGAATTTGCAGGAAGTCCCCTAAACCAAGTTCTAACTTGTCCCTCAAAAGTCTGTATCGACAGTTTCATATAAACGTCTTCATGTTCAATGCCAAGAATATCAACAAATTGATCAAAAAATGCTATGTGTTATGTGGCTGTTAAATCCCCTTCTCCCTTGAATTTAGGTAGACTTTTCATTTAATTCTCAGGTAAATTATGCAGAATTGCGGGGAGGGCTAAGGGGCCATATCTAGCAGCGACTTTGGCAAAAATCCTCGGAGGAGGTGGTGGTGGTGGATTTATATTTCCACTGCCTCCACCGCCTCCTACACTAGCCATTGAAAGTTTTGGAGAAGAGATATTAGGACTGTAATGTAGATTATCAAAGATTTGAAAAGACTGTTGTACTAGATCTTTAATTGCTTCAGGAAGGTGAGAGCAAAGATCTACTAGATAATCAAAAGGCGATGAATCTCGTGATAAGGATGTAAAATCAAACTCAGATGGGAAATGGGAGCCTGAGCTTGGTCTTTTAGATCGACTAGATTGGTAGATGGGGGAAGTGATAAGAGATGAACCTGAGTTCAAAAGGTGATCGTCAGGATTTTCAGAGACAAACTTTTGTTTCAGGGAGACTAAGGATAGGTCGCGTATAGACGACATTAAGAGCTGAAGATGATTCTTTATTCTCACTGGTAAAAGTATCTATCAAAGAGAAAGGTGTATTCTGGAAATTTTCTCCCTTTAGATCATATCGCTTTACTTAGGGAATTACCACCTCTGGATTTTCTAATTTAATTTCAGGATTACTAGTTGAGGCTTCTGTGGAATGAGGTTTATTTTGAGGTTTTGCTTTAGAACTAAGTAAACTTATTTCTTCCGCTGGAATCTTAACATTAACTTGAGTAACCTTTGGTTGATAGACTTTACCTGTTGATGCAGATGTCTGCTTTAGATATCCTTTGGTTTTCAACAGTTTTTTGGGATTTGAAACTGGCGTAGTCTGCTTATCGTCTGGGTTTTTTCTGGTATTGTTTTGTCCTAATGCCAGCTTTGCCAAAATGGAGTCGCCAGGTGAAAAATAAAAACAAGCCTTAACCTTGTGTTCAATTCGTGTTCACCATCAAAAATTGAAACTTAAACTTTGACGTATTCCCAGGGAAAATAGTTTCGTTTCTCCGATCCCTGGCAACGACGCCAAAAAGATGTTGTTCCTGAGATTTACTCTAGGCTCACAGAATAATGTCAGGCATCCAAAATTTAGGATAATTGTTTTTTATAATGCTTTTCTACCTTCAGTTTTAAGATGAAACTTCGAATGAGTTTAATGATTAGAAAACACAAAGGTAGTATCTCTTTCTTTGAGTCTTTTATAAATATCGAGTATATGAAAAGTAGAATTGATTAACAAAAAGTGTCAAAATAAAGTAAGGTATCCAATACTGATAAATCTTACCTTATCCGCAATAGAGGAATTATGAAGGATGGGTCTTTAAAAGATGACGAAATGAGGAGATTCACACAGATACAGGTCTTGTTTTACTCACAGTAATAACAGAGGAAAAGTTGTAGCTGAACAAACTTCCAATTATATGGACCACAATAGATGTATTACCAAATTGTAGTCTTTCAATCTTTAAGAGCCATAGAGGGAAGAGAATGAGATTGTAAAAAGGCAATACACAGAAAGCACATAACTCAAGGAAATGAAATGTAGAATCTCTGTCTTCTCTTTCAAATTGGTATTAAGAAGGTTTAGTTTTACATTTGGCCAGAAGAAGCCTTGAATACATCTTTAATCTGCTTATTTATACAAAAAACGTCTTAACCAAAAAGTGGTTAGACTTTCCACATTCTTAGCTCTCAAAATAGAATACAATCTAAACTAAAAAGATATTACGAAGATATTTAGCATCTGCCGACATTTCTTATGCTTGCTGGCGATTCATTCATTCATCCTCTTATTGCTCGTGGTGCACTTGGATTTTGCTGATCCTTGAATTGTGTATGCAGATCCAATAATGCAATAACAAACTTGGAGGGTTCAATATTTGCATTTAATTCAAACAAAAATGCCTTTTTATGCACCAATGGGAGATTTCTTTGAATTTGAACAACTGCATGTTGAGAGATCTGATGTTGTAAATTCGGTTTCACAAGGAGATCATTTATCATTTGTAAATCAACATGATTTCCCTGTAGTATAGCATTTTGTACACTCTCTCTGTTTTGCTTTAGATCTTCTTTACTTTTTCGATCTCAATTTGTCCAAGTGTAGCATGAATACTACTAACATCAATTTCTGCCATTTCTAGATCTACAACTCAAAGAGCATTAAGACAAGCATCTTTGCCTCTTTAGCTAACCTTTTACTTTCTTCAAGATTGTTCTCCCAGGCCTTTAAAGCCATTTCTCCTTTTATCTGCTCAAATTGTGAGAAAGGGGCAAGTTCAGGTACATTGAGATTTTGCCTCCACACTATAAATTCTTGGAATTTGGATCTGGCCATAAAAGATTCCCTCTCTTTTTCATAAATAATCTTCAAAGAATTATTGATTACCTGATAATGTTTTTGGATGGCATCCAAACTTTCATACAGATCCTGTTGGACAATCTGCAACTTCTCATTCACCTATGATGCTTGTTTCTTGAAGGAAGAAATATCAATCACTGTGCTCTCGATTGTGGTTATCCGAGCTTGCAATTGATTTATTAATGTATCTCGTTGGGAGACCATGTTATTACTCAAGTGTTGATTTTGAAAACTTAATTTCAATTTATCCTCTAATTGCTTAATGTGCTGTTCAAAACCCTGTCTGACTTGGCTTACATCAAAATTGATTCTTTCTCTGGCAGTAACTTCCATTTGTTGCATATCATTATGCAATTGTTCAATCAAAAGATTCTTTTGGTCAAGTTGTTTTCTCAAATTATCCATTGACCACAAGTTAGCATTTGCAAAATCTCCCAGTGAATTTGCTACTTCTTTTGCCAATTCAGGGTCACTTTGTCCCTGTTCATCATATATTATTCTTTGTTTTTTGGTAATTCCTCCCTCTTTCTGTCGAGATTCTCTTCGTATGATAGCCTTCCTTTTCTTGTTGAAAAAGAAATTTGATGAAGGCATATCTTCAGGTTCAATAGGTGTCAGGTCATCTATATTGATAACCTTTGAACAAGGTAAATCAAAACTTGTTGCTAGGGGAGTTAAAGATGGTACGGGAGAAATGACTGTAGCAGATTCTCCTTGATTTGTGACATCTTTCACAGGAGTTTCAGTGTTTGACAATAACAGAGGAAAATTTTGCCCATGTTGGACAAACTATGCTTAGAACACTTTGTATAAATAGAGATCAACTCTATTTCATTTGGATCACAACTCTCACATTGTGAGAGGCTCTCCTAGTTGAAATTCGCTCTCTCTTTGGGCAATCTCTTCTCTCTTGTGCTCTTGTCTTGGTTTCTTTTGGCTATTGGTGGATGAAGTAATGCGTAGCTCTCTTGGAGGATATTTCTGGCTTTATGGTGGATTTTGCTTGGTGAATCAAGGTTCTATCTTGTTAGTGTTTCAACTAGGTAAGGGTTACAAGTTTATTGCTCTCTTTTCTTGGTTGTAAGGTTGATTTTGATGATCTCTTGGGGAGTATAAGGGCATACAACCCCCTCTAAGTCCATCATAATTGTTGTGAAATAATTTGTTGTGCAAAGGATACTAGGAGGAGTAAAATGGCTTACACCCTCCCAGGTTTTCCTTGTTGGTTAGGGTTTGCCTTGGGGAGTAAAAGGGCTTACACCCCCAAGGAAGCAACTCATCCAACTTCTTGGATCAAGTGACTCCATTTAAAGGCACTAGTCAATTGCATTGGAGAAATAAAATCTTGCATTGGTAAATGTGAAATTATGGAATTTTGAGATTGTCTAAATTGGAAAGTGATCTTTGTGCCTAAGGCATCTTTGAGCCACTAGGGCGTCTTGCTCCTTGGAGTGCTTCTTGCTGCTGTTGTAAACTTTCATCTTCAGCCGTTAGGGCTTCAGAAACCCTAATACAACTCTCTTAATAACTCACTTTTTTAACTGTTGGAATTTGCTAAAAGTTTTCCACAATAATCTACTAATCTTAGCGCATCTTTTGGATGGACTCTTTGTAAGTTTTAGTGGTTGAATTTGATGCTGTAACAATTTGTTTTCTACAGCCATAAGGCTGCAAAAGTATCTCTGAAATATCTTTTTCTTGCAACCTTGTTTCATTGCTAAGGTCTTATGCATTAATCTTGAGTTAAACTAGTCATTGCTAGCTTGTCTCTCGCAATCTTACTTAGACTTTTAGCAACTTTATTTGCAGCTCTTAGTATCATTTTGTTGCTGATAAATATTACTATTTACTGCTGCAACTAGGGACAAGAAGCTTAACTTGCTTGTCCAACATATTATTGGGCTTGTATCTTTGTTTTCCTTGTGTCTCGGGCAGGTACACCGTACAATCACTACTTGGCAGGTCTTTTATGCTGCGACACATCTTCCACCATCTACGAGACTCTTTTCAAGCCTTTCTTACCTTCCATTATTGACCTATAGGGGGACTATTCTTCATCTCTTTATTTTCCATCTCATTTCCCCCAGGGTCACCGGGATTCCCCCCTTGAGCTGATTATTTCATCTCTAAAGTGACGAGAATACCTATCTAAGGTGACAGTGGATAGGTGTTCTCTTAGTTGTCGCCATTTTGTTGTTGGGTCGGGCTTTTCCCAACCTACAACTTGTGCGATAACAGTAAGCCCAAGCAAAACAAATGGTTGTAGCATAGGTGGAAGAATGAATGGTGTGAGAACCCAAAAGATGATGGAAAAGCCAAAGATTGGTGCCTAGTCAAATGTTGGAAAAAATGGAGTCAAGGAAGTATGGGTCGAAGAGGGAGAATGCATAGAGATGTAATGCTATAAGGGTTGCTATGCATGCCACAAATCAGCCTTAGCTTGTTGAGAACTAATGCAGAAAATTATCCTTGGAAAAATAGGGGTGCCATTCTCCAGCATTTTTAATGAAAGTTCATGTTACCTTAGCAACAACTAGGTTTATTAGATGCAATCTTAACACAACAACAATAGCTATAAGAGGGATTAAATCCTCACATTACACTATCCAAATGACACATAGTTCATTATAAGGCATTCATAACATGCTACAAGGGTTTCCTACGACAAAAACCAACATGTAAAAGAATTGCAAACATAAAAGGCCTCACATAGAAAGATTCTATACATCTAATCTTCCATTAAGCTTCAAGAATATGATGTCCAAATGTAGCTCAAGAGGAGAGCTCTTCCATCCTCAAATTCTCAATGTTACCCTCCAAGTTGCACTAGGATGGACTTATAGTTGAGCCACCAAAGATTGAACACATAATTGTTCAAAATCAGAGTTCAGAAGTCCAACCAGCCAATACGACCACCTTTCTTCTTCTTCTTCTCTATACTGCATTTCCATGCCCCCCATTGGGATTTGTAATAAGATGAGCTAGCATGATGAACTTTGTAAAAGGCTTAGCCTCCTAAGACTTAATCATGAGTGCATTACTCTAGAGTGTTTTTTTTACTTATTAAATACTTCTTGCTTGAACTTTTTAAGCGAGTTATAATTTTTGAGTTTTTTCACTCATTTCCTCCAATGATGGAGTGTGTATTGATGGTTGGGCCTTAGCCTAGTTATCTAAGTCTAGTGTTTAATGTATATTACCATGCTAGTCATCATTTTGAGTCATATGGAAATTGCGCTAAGTCCCCCCTAGGATTTTTTAATGTTTTCAATTAATAAAAAATTTCCCGCAAACAAGATATTTTTTAATTGTAAATAAGTCCTAAGTTTAAAAAGTAGTACTAGGACACATTATATGCCTTGGGGGTATTCGTTTTCACACTCAAAATACCCACTTTACCTAAGTATTACCTTTTTGAGGGTAAATAGTGATTATTTAATCACTTAAAACTATTTTCTCTCGAAAAAGTCACTAAATAAAAGATAAATTAAAGGAAAATCAACATTCCTTTGATTTAGGAAACATGTTGGGAACATGTTTCCCTCATATCTCCAGTGGTGGCGACTTGTCTTGGAGTTAGGCGAGTTCACTAATGGAGAAGGCGAGTTAATTTGTGAGGTGTCTCATGGGAGAAGATCCCAAAGTTTGAACTCACCCTTCCTTGCATACTTGGCAGATTTGTGGAAGGGGACGTCAATCCCAAGAGGGATGACCCACTCTTTCTTCCTACCTCCCCACATGTGGCGAGTCTTCCTTCACCCACCTGTCTCCCAAAAGGCTAGTCATCTTCCTCTTGATGAGAGTGGCAACATTTCCTTCTCTTGAAACAACTCGCCCTCTCCATGTGTCATACGCCCTAGCTTTGTAATCTTCACCCTCATGCTATAAGAGAAATCTCTCTCCTCCATTGTTAGCTAATGGGAGTTTGGCTTTGCTTGTTGTAATATTGTTGTACTATCATTTTGCTATTGGAATAAAAGGCTTTGGAGTTCAATGGTGGCTTGGCTAGTGTGTGGATGATTGTCATGTGCATCAATTTTATGAGGTGATATTGTTTCAAGTTCTTTCTTATTTATATTGTTAATATTGGCCTTTGTATGGGTATTATTATCCATTAGGATAGGATTATTAAGCTTGTTTGCATTTCTAATCCTATTGCTTATCTATTCTAGAGATTTAATGTGCATTACATGTTTTATATAACTAATGTGCCATTGAGTTTCTATTGTAGGTGACACCAAAATCTTAACAATCTCTTGCAAGTTTTGTGAAGCATACAAGATCTCATTAGCTTGGAGAATTGGATGAGCTTGTTTGCATCTACCATATTACCAAGATCTTAAAGACATAAGTTCCTCGTCATTTCACTAGGGAGACTCCATTGCCCAAGGGTTCCAAGCTATCAAGCTTGCTCATTTTTTTCTTCACAAATCTTAAATTTTCTTTGGTTACTTTCTACTTGCTTTTGCATGATTAAAAGAAAGTAGATTAGATCTCATTGTATAAAGTTTCATTTCTTTAATAGATCTAGCTTGCACAATCTATCATTTAGCTAGTTTTAAAAGATAAATTTAAAGGCTAAAGGTAGTTATTTTCGAAGGGCTTTACAATCTAAATTTGGGCAAACTTATTGATATTGTTTTTACTATTTTAGGACAGCAAACAATATCATTAAGAAAATTCTCTTCTTTCTTGCTTATTTAGGCTTCATTTGGTTAGATTGGATTTTACTTAGAATTTTTTTGCATATCATCTAACATATTTCGTAGGGTTCTCCAATACAATTTTGGGCATCTTTTGCCCCTATTACAGTGCTGTTTTTTGCAGGTTTGCGGATAGCCAAGGGGAGACTTTGCCAAATTTTGGCGGATTTGGACCATCCGGATCCCGAAAGCACCTATCGTCCTTCCTAAACATTCTTAAAACTTGTGATCTCCCTTAATGAAGGATCACAAGTGTTCCTAAAAAAGGTTGTAACCAAGATTAATAAAATCATTGGGCTACACAATGCCCAATTTTCCTCCCCCCTGGGGGATCGGTGTCCTTTTTGTGATTGTTCAATTTTGCTTCATTTTGCTCATGCTTTCAAGTTTCACCTAAAGAAGCTAAAATAAACCATAAAATCAATCACAACACCACATAACATTAGTTTAGATTTCATTTTCTAGTTTAGATTTCAATTTCTGCAATTTTACTTTAAGTATTTCAAAGTTGGAAATAAACCATCCCCTCAACTTCCCCTAGTATTGCTCTGACCCCTTGCGAGCCTAGCTTGATCTGGGAGACCCATCAGAACGAGAACTAGTCAGTGCGGATTTAGTTTAATAGGACAATCCATTAGTTGCTATCTTTTAATTGGGACAATGTATTGAGTTTTGCATGTGAAGTCAGATGGTATGCTCCTTGAGATTTCGGTTCTCCCCGTATTGGATCTCTAGCATTACTCTTTGAACTTGTGTGTGTGAAGTCAGGGGGATACTCTCCTCGTTGGACCTCCGACATAGTTCTTTTGCATCCAATTCGAGGGATAGCCTCTAAAGGGCCAAATCTAGATTATATTTGCTTTATTGTTTATCACTTTGCACACATTTCACATTTTGTGGCTTGCATTCACAACAACCACTTCACAATAAATCGATCAACTTAAGAACTCACTCTTAATAATAAAATTTACAAGAGCATTGCAATACATTCTCATTTCTCGCAATGACAACTTTACTTATTGGCATTGGTCACTATTTCATTTTTCTTATTGTCATTTAATTGCAAGTATCAACATTTGCTTTCATTTCATGTCATCTATGTATGAATGCTTTACTTGTTGATATCTTTATCATAAGCATTTCCCTTTATGTGTCATATATGCTGCTAGAATAGATGTACTTGTTTATATTGCTCTTGCTTTCTTGGAACTCCTAGAATAATAATTGTGCTTAGATTTAGTTCAAACTTCAAGTCTTAGATTCTTTCATTAGGGACTAACCCCCTTGGCTTCGCTAGGAGTTGTCCTAGACGGAGGAGTTGAGGATCAAGTGACAACACCTTGACTCGAGACTTGCCCCCAAGGACACACCCAGTGGATTGAAGATTTTTTTCACGTTACCCGAAGTGTGTATAAGGCAACAACACTCAAAAACCATCAAAATGGAGAGAAAGCTCCTCTTTATAGAGGGAATCTCTTCTCTCTTACAATAAAAAAATATTATTTGCTAACTAACCGCATGGCAAGTCAAAGACATAATATTAAAATGGAGTAGTGAGATCCCTCCTCAATCAATGGTTGACCATGTCAAGATATGTGGACAATAGCCTCTCTAAGAGAGCTCGCCCTCATCCAAAAGTAGGAATAAAATTACTTGCTAAATCTAGGCATGCCTATAAATAAACATGTCTAAAAATTGAAACAACCTTGAACTAGAAACAATCCCATGCATTCGAAACAAAACCTATATTCTTGCGTGCACATTAGAATTCAAAAAAAAGTAACTTCTAAAGATAGAAAGTTTTTAAAAATAGAAACACGTCTCATTCAAAGCTAAAATCGAAAAGTTCTCAAGATCCTCATGCATGCAACTTCCAAGAATAGAAGACTTCCCAAAATAAAATGATCTCATCCTAGAAAGCATATGACATTGCACATGCCAATGTAATTATTGGTGCATGCAATCATGAAAAATATTGCTAAAAATAACAGTGAAGTCTCATGCACAAGCGTTGAACATGATATCTCTAATGTCAATCCAAAAATGTTCTAAAAATAGAACTCAACCTAATCTCAAACTCATGTAAATTAAAGGCATGATCACAAATGTGCTCATTCATTAACGTCAAATATGTGTGGGAAAATTCAATGTTAATAGTGCATGAGAATGGATTCGCTGCATAAAAAGTGATGCCAAGGAGTTTTAGGATGACTTAGTGTTTCTTGTAAATAAACCTTATTTAGTTTCTTCATAAGCTTGAAACCATGGGGTTCTATCTAGAGTTTCTTTCCTTCGACCTTGGATAGTAGGAGAGTGAGGCCGCCACCTCCCTGTTCTCCAACTCCCCTAGGATCATGCATCTGGGGCCCCTCAATCCTATTCACTCCTCGAAGGACATCATCCATCATTGTATTGACCCTTTTACAATGATGGACGACTTCAACAGGAAGCCAATATCTCAATCCTCCCTTCCCTTGCCCTCGGCCATAAGGACCTGTAGGCCTTGACATCCTCTTTCTCTGTGTCTATATCATTCAACATTGAGATTTCTGGTCTCTATCCTTCCTATTGTGTCATTGCACATACTATTTGATCTTTAGGTTACATTGTTAGCGATTAACTTAACTAGACAATTAGTTATGCTCCCTTCTTGTCGCTTCTTTTCTTTGCTTTCAATATTGATATAGGAGTCGCTTTCGCACTCCCACATTGTATTTGTAGTGGGTGTACCTTCTTAGTGCCATTGACCTACTTTTTGGTCATTTGTTGGATGTTAATAACTTTATCTTATCTATCTTGTCTCATCTTTTGACCATATTTTTGTTTCCTTGATTCTAGGGTTATGACACACAATTGCTCCCGATGATGATTGATGGAGTTCTAGTGATGGTTCGATGTTTTGAGTTCGTACAAGAATTGCTACAAAAAGCACAAGAATCCCACTTTGTAGTTGCTCTTATTGCAAATTTAGTTCGGAAGTATCCCAATCACCCTCAAAGCTTGGAAGTTGCCCAACAGGTAATATCTATGATTTTATGGAATTCCTTTTTTCATGGTATATGATTGTAGATTACACTTGTATTGTGGACATTTTTTTGGGGATAAATGGCAATCATAGTTCTACTTCATTGTTATGTGATCATTGACCACAAACAAGGTTTTTAGATGCTTTTGTTTGTAAAAGATTGAGGCTGCTATTCTTTGACGTGTCATGCATTTGCTTATAATGATCAAAGAGTCACAAACTGCACTTTTAGCTTGAAAACTTATTTATATTGCACTTAAAGATATATGATGGCTACAATTTGCACTTGAGTATATTTTTTTTTTGGAAATGTTGCATCTTTTACTTCATAGAATAAATAAGTACATCATGGAACAAAGATAATTACATCACATGAACAACGTGGGTGCGAGGAAAATCCCACTCCAAAAATGCCGAAAAACGCTAGGATATGAGCTTGTGCATCAAGAGGTAGGGACTCAACATCTTGACAGAAAAACACTAAGTTTGACTCTCAAAAGCAAGGGTAACTCATAATTAAATCTCCTGAAATCACCTAGGATAAAAGTGGAGTGGTCACCCTGAAATGCAACTTAACATTGATGTTTTTATAGAAATCCAATTGCAATCAGCCCAACTGCATGCCAGAAGGATTCATGATGGTTCTGAATCATCCAAGTGTCTCCTAGAAGTAGAACATTCCACAAAAGTGGGGCATTGAAAAGCAAGTGAAATTGAACTTGAAACCATTCTCAAAATATTTCGGTAGACTGACATATCTAAGGAATGTGCTGAACTGTTTCATCATTACCACACAAAACACAAGCAACATCTGTCACACCAACTTTATAAAGCTTTCTGTTGACAACCAACCCTTGATAGAGTAGAGGCCACCCCAAACTTTGTGCGACTGTGATTTCCAAATGGAGTGGCGACTCTTTAACCGGCTTGCCATAGTATCCCTCATGCCCCACCTTTTGTTCGATCGAGGGACAATGTCGGATGTGTGCCATACCATTTCATAACGATCCTTGGTTACATAGATATCAAAGGGATTCCCATTTCTCCATCTCCAATCCCTCTAGAATGGATTTGACCCATGTAACCCCTTTTTTAAAAGACAATCTTTAAGAATCATGCGATAGGGTTCTAAAACAATTTTTCTGAACTAGTGATCTTTTGGGCCCAATTAAAAGCACAGCAGGTGTGTGATTGATGGTGCTCATGTTTCCACATATCCTTCTAGAAGAAAAGACCTCATGCTGTTGCAAACAAAATCATTAAAAAGGGAAGAAACCAAAAATGGGAAAAATAAATAAAAATAGAGAGGAAAAATGGAAAAATTAGGAAAAAACTCAAAGCGTGAAGCAAAAACATGTTATTTTAAAAATAAATGATTAAGTTTTTTCTATAAAATACGTTTTAAAAAAAGAAAAAAAGAAGAAAAGAAACTCGCCCACAACCCTCAAACTATAAAAAACCTGTTATCGCACAATCTATACTTGCCCAAAGCCTGAAGGCAAGTAGGATTAGATTGACGTAACACGTAGGTAACCCTATCACTGTCACCCCAACATGGTACGTCTTTCTCTTTAGGAGGAGAAAAGCCTCTCTCCAAGGGAGATGTCCCAAGACCTAGTTGGTTGATGAAGGGCAAAAAGATACAGTGAAAACCCGCCCTTCTCTCTAGGTCACTCAGTAGAAGAAGTCACTTTGGTGAAGTTGGAAGGGACAAGGGAAAATGAAAATGGGTTTGTACCTGCCCTTTACCAATGAAACATCAAATGTTAGTAGCAACAATTATAATCAATGACTTCTTAAACAATTATGTGCTGCCTGAACAAGTTACTATACAATGAAAGTGAGATCACAGTAGCAACAATGTATCTTGAAAGGTGCAAGTTATGATGACAAAGAAGAGATACAATAGTCTTGCAAACTTGATAATGGTTTGTCACTCACACTTTTCAAGATAAATACAAGTCAATGAGTGACTTAAATGGCTGTCCAAACAACATTAATTAATGATGATGACAGCAATAAAACCACTTCAGAAAAGTAATATAATAGAGCAATAAGACACTACTTCAATATCCAATGATTATGGTTTGCTTAGTACAAATGCCCAATGGTTTTATGGATGATTTTAGGGCTGTTAAGGGCTGCAACAATGGCTGTAACAGCAGCTATGACAGCTGTAACACCTTCAGAATTTGCACTCTAAAAAGGCAATTAAACATACACTTTAACACTTATTGATAGTACCTTGCCTTATACAAATTCTGGGATGACTTAAATGGTTAGTAGGCTAATATAAGCTGCAAAATGATATCTGTAGCAGTGATTATGACAGCAACAAATTAGTTGTTAGTATTTCTAGACCAGGTTAGCAAATTAATAGAGTATAAGTGAAAGAGTTTGAGTATTAAGTGAAGCAGTTTGAGTTGAGTCTTGTCAAGAGGTAAGAGAGGAGGACTAATGCCTTCAAGGGTAATGGAGTCAAGGTGGATGGCTTCTTCTAAGGCTGCAAATCGATGATGATGATGCACAAAAGTCTAAGAGGGAAAAGGCCTAGAAGAAATAGTAACTTAAGTCCTCCTAGGCTTTGACCTCAAGAGACAAGATGCTAAGGTGTAGGCAATTCTAGGCCCTAGCGCCTTGCTCTCCTAAGCCTTCTTATGGAGTAAAACTTATGCAACAATAACCAAGTACAAAACCCTTAGAGTGTTAGCAATTTAGGGCTCTAGGGTTTCGCTAGTTACTAGATCAATTTGGTGAAAAGCTTGGCAAATAAAAATTAAGAAAGTAGCAACTTAAGTTTCTTACTTCAAGCATTAAATACACCATGCAATTTCATAATCTTGTATGAACAAATAAAACCATATAGTAAACCATTCAATAGATGAAAAAATGCAGATTTCACTTACTTGCACCAAGAATAATCATGAGAATACCATGCAAGATCACCATAAACTTCCAAAAATTGATCTAAGTTGCAAAAATAAGCCTTAAACAAGAGTGGCGCCTCACAATTTCAGCCAATAACCCTAATAGGGCACAAATTTCAGACCTCTTGTCTCCAAGGACAAGTTATGATGTAAAAATGAGAGTACTTTATGTTTATTTATACAAAATTTTGACTTTTAATTAATTTTCAGGTCAAAAACAAGGCCAACTTGGCCAATTTACAACAAAATTCAATTTTGACATAAATAAAATTAATTTGCATCTAGAAACACCTCCAAGGGTGACGTCATGCCCCTCTAGGATGACGTTGAGCTCCATAAGTGAAACATTGGGCTGTAAAAGTGGGGCGCTTGGCCTCCAAAAGCCCCAAATGATGCCCACACGTGCCACTAGGCTCACAAATGCCTCCAAAAATGAAACCCTAGCTCTGGGTGACGTCTAGGGCTATGATGGTGACGTCTAGGGCCCTCATGGGCTAACGTCCATGTGGGAAGAGCAAGGTCCCCTGGGTCTAGGTCTGCCAGGGTGCCTCCAAACACAACGTCCTTCTTTTTCCCGGTGCAAGTCTTCAATTTCTTCTTACCCCTGGCTGGGGTTTTAGCATCCATCTGTGGGCTTTAAGCCCCCATGAAGGTCCGAGCTAATCATTCCCTCATGTGTACCTGTCCATCGAGCAAAGTCCTACAGCAACAACAAGTACGCTCTCCAGGGGTTCATAAGTCACAGGGATCATAGCATGTAAATCACATCCAATAATTAAATTACCCAAACATGTGCATCAAACCCCCCTTAACCCAGACAAATGCTCAAAGACGTTATGCAATTTAACAAGTTAGGTTTGGAGAAGGTCTCAGGGTGACCTATTGGGCAAAGCTCTCTTAAGTTTGGGATGTTTCCTAGGTGGGGTCTAATCCAGGTCATGTAAGTGTACGAGGTGGCATGGGGTAGATGTTTGGGCATGGGGTGCATGTAATAACAGGGAAATGTAAAGTCTTACCTGTGGGTGCCTTTGTAGAGGGAGAGCTGCACCTTGTCATAAATGCAATTGTTTCCTAGCCCATTCATTTTCTTTTACTCTTAGCTTTATTTCTTTTCATCTTTTGCTCTTGTGCTTCAAGGGAATAGTTGAGGGCCACTGTCCTGGCTTGATGACCAGAGGTGACATTGTTATCCACAAACATTTCACAGAAATGATAAGGCTGGCTCGTGATGAGACCCCCTTTCTCTTCGCCATGCCACCAAGAGCCACTACCTTGGTTTGGTGACCAGATAGATGGTAGTGTCATACCGCTACATGCCCATGGTCATAATAGGCCGGCTCGTGATGGGACCCCCTATCCATCAACTAATACCTTGAGTGTTTATGTTATCTTATGGGTCCCCTTTTCTTATTGAGAAGCTTTTCACTACTTTCTTGGGGATCCCTGGGCGAAGCATCTCGAAGGTTTCAACATTGGCTTTTAACTCTTGCCAATTACTTTTACCCTCTGGGCCTTTAGCCCCTTCTTCCCTCGAGGTAAGGTACATCCCTTACCAGTGTAGCCAATCCCAATGGCCAAACAAGGATACGGGAGATGAAAGGAATAAAGATGGAAAATGTTAAGTATGGAGGGAACAGACGATGACCTTTCACAGATCCACCCAGTAGCAACCCATCCTAAAGGGAAATCAACTTACTAGGGTACCCTGTCACCCCTCCAGGTATGAACGAGGCAAAGAGAATAATTTCCAAGCAAACGTCATGAAATGAAGAAGGATTCTGTAACACACCCACGGTGGGGCGTAAAAATTTTTGCTTTTCTTAATGGATTTCTAATTTGGAAAGTCTAGGACTCAGCTCGACCCTCCGGTCAAGATTCTTCGGTTCTCTAAGTCAAACGAGACTTTGAGACCTTGATAGTCTCACCTCTTAATCAAACACATGCCCTTTCGGCCTTTGGTGCAGGTCTTATGATACTCACGACCTTCTCCTTCGTGCTTCAGCGAAGTCTCGGCGTTGATGTTAGCCCCTTTTCTCTTGGCGACCATTGCATATGACCGTGGGTTATGACCGAACGCCAATTACACGATTGCGGGTGTGACCAAGAGTGGTTTGGAACCAAACTGCTTTTCACCCCGCATTTCACCACGAGCCACGATGTGTCCTTTTGTCAATACCGGGGTCTCAATTGCAGCTCGCCCTCAACTTCTTAAAGTTCAAACACCTTATGTCCCCGCAATGCGACGTGAACATTGATTTCACGATCTTGACGGTACTTCTGAACTGACGGCTCAGATTTGTCCCTTTCGAACCTGCGGATCAGATCTGACCCTTACAAATCAACGAACATGATTTGTTTCGCGATTCAGGTTTCGGAGTTTTCAACTCTCAAATCTTTACTTTTCTCCGTATGACAATCTTCCGATATGGAAGATCTGCTGACACCTGTCTCTTTAGATATGCGGCTACGATCTCCTCCGCGAGATCGACCTTCGGGAGTTTCAATTCTCAAACTCTCGTTTATTCCAGAGTGATTTCTTCTAAATGGCAGATCGTCTGCCACGTGTCCTCCCAATCCAACGGTTCTACTTTCGCTTTGGGACTTTGGTCCTTTCAACCAGATCAACGGTCCTTTGGCTCCCTTCTCGATCAACGATCGAGATCTCCTTCGGGTCTTCGCACTTCTGAGATCTCAAATCTCAGACTTCACTTCCCCTTGAAGTAAGCAGATTCCTGCCGCGTGTCCACTTGAATTGGACGGTTGAGGCTTGCTTCGGGTCTTTACCTGAAATCTACAGATTTGTGCCACCTGTCCTCTTGATTTGATGGCTACGAATTACGTCGAGACTCTACTTGGAATCCACCGATCTACGCCACGTCTCTTCTGGGTCAAGCGGTCCAGATGCACCCCAGACGATTCGACGCTTGAGATTTACTTCGGACGATCTGACGACTGAGATCTACTTCGGATGATCGGATGGTTGAGATTTACTTCGGCTCTCCGGCTCCTTCGGAGATCTCAGATCTTAGTTTTCCTCACTCTCTGTTTCTCCCGGAACGGTTTTACCCGGAGTCCGCGATCTGATGACATGTGTCCTCTCGCAGATCGACGGTTCCTGACTGCTTCGGCTGTTCGGGCTTCGACGATTTCAAACTCTTCTTATTTGCGTTCTCCCGGAGTGCTTCCACCCGGAGTTCACGATCTGTCGCCACTCGCCCTTTGAGCGATCGACGGTCATGGTTTACTTCAGGATTTCAGCGTTCGGGAGTTTCTACCTTTCCACACTCACCTTCTCCCGAAAGGCTTTCACCCGGAGTTCATGATCTATCGACGTGTGTCTCCCACAAATCGACGACTACAGATTACTTCGAGGCTTCGCGCTTCGGGAATCTTAATGTGCTCACCAATGCAAACCTCCGGAGTGTAATCCTCCAGGAGTGTTAGATCTTCGGACACGCATCCCCTACTATCAACGGTCAGGATGAACTCTGACACTTCGGCCTTCAGGAGTTCTCACTTCACACAATCCATTTTCCTTCGGAGCACTAAACCTCCAAAGCGAAGGATTTGGTGCCATGTGTCTCCTGGCACCAACGACTAGGATGGACTTCGGCACTTCGGGACTTCGGGAGGTTGACTCACTCCTCGATTGAAATCTCCCGGATTTGGTCAGCGCCGGGCTGATTACCTCATAGATCTGACGGTCGGGATGGCTCCCGGGCATCCTCAGATCTAAGGTCTAGATTAACTTCAGGACTTCGGGGATTTTTACTTCCCTTACGACGAACTTTCTCAATTCACTGAACTTGCGAAGTCCAAAGGACTCAAGGGGTTGACTCCCACACTCCTTCCCGTATCCAACGGTCACAACGGACCTTGGCTCTTCCTGAACAGTGCTCGTTCGTTCGTCTTCCGAACAAAGGAACCTTCCCTTTCTATACTTCAAACTTGCTATTCTTCCTGAGCTTTGTTGGCTCTGAAAGGCTTAAGAGCTTTGCGCTCTTTCTCTTGAACGTAAAGCTTGGAAGAATTCTTCTGCGCACCCCTTATGCTCATTCCTTAATCTCTAGAACTTAAGTGGTTCTCAGTCTCTGCTTGCCTCGCACAGAGCATGTGCATACGTGCACTATCTCTCCTGAGCTTTAGCAGACTCCTTCCTCCAAGGGACTCAGAACGACTAGGAGGGTCGACATGCATACATGAAACTGTGCCCAAGGTCGACGAACTCACAGTTCGTGGCTCTAGCTTAAGTCACCACAGGGCGGAAGCATTTACGAGTATAAAACATGTCCAATCCATATAATTTCCTACTTGGAAGAATTCTTCCACGCACCCCTTATGCTCATTCCGTAATCTCTAGAACTGGAGTGGTTCTTGGTCTCTGCTTGCCTCGCAGAGAGCCTGTGCATACGTGCACTATCTCTCCTGAGCTTTAGCAGACTCCTTCCTCCAAGGGACTCAGAACGACTAGGAGGGTCGACATGCATACATGAAACTGTGCCCAAGGTCGACGAACTCATAGTTCGTGGCTCTAGCTTAAACCACCACAGGGTGCAAGCATTTACGAGTATAAAACATGTCCAATCCATATAATTTCCTACTTGGAAGAATTCTTCCGCGCACCCCTTATGCTCATTCCTTAATCTCTAGAACTTGAGTGGTTCTCGGTCTCTGCTTGCCTCGCAGAGAGCCTGTGCATACGTGCACTATCTCTCCTGAGCTTTAGCAGACTCCTTCCTCCAAGGGACTTAGAACGACTAGGAGGGTCGACATGCATACATGAAACTGTGCCCAAGGTCGACGAACTCACAGTTCGTGGCTCTAGCTTAAGCCACCACAGGGCGCAAGCATTTACGAGTATAAAACATGTCCAATCCATATAATTTCCTACTTGCCTAATTACACAATCAAGCAGATGCAAAAAGGGATACAGTATAAATCATTAAGCAAACATATCCATCCCTGCAACATTCATAGGATATCCAACTTTGATTCACAGTACCACTTAAATACACAAGATATGCGATTACTTATCTATTACAGGTGGTAGCCAACTAACTGACTGTGGGTGTTCGTCCTTCCACCCGACCATAGGCTTAGAGGCATTCATTCTTAGCACTCTGGCCACCCTCGTGCCAAGCCATGATATCACCAGGGAACTCTCGCAGTTCTCAAGGATTCTCTCTATTTCAGCTTCTGCTCGAGTTTTGTTCTTTGCAAACTTTCAGAGATTTTTTCTCTGTTATGGCCTCAACGAGGTTTATCAGATGCTCACTCAGCATCAAGCTCGCGGCCTTCTCTTCATTATCTGCTGGAGAGCTACGCGCATTCTCCTTATCCATTTGTATATCTTTCTTCCAGGATGGTTGTCGACCCATCATGTTCCTTCTGTCAGGAGGGAACTCCGGTCAGCTTGGCGTGTCATACCCAGTGGTACTTCGGGCTGATATTCTGTAGTTTTGGCCATGCTTCCATTCATGGGAGTGGTTGATAATTCAACCACTGGTCCTTTCTTCATTAACTGATTTCTCTCCTTGGGATCTGAAGGAGGTTTATTATCCTCATCAAGGGAATTTGGGGTTATTTGATATAATGACCCTCCCTTATAGTTTTCACATTCTTTCTTTTAGTGATATCATGGCCAGTACTTTCAAGGCTTCACCCCCACAGTCAGTTATTGGCAACTCAAACAATAATACATTTACACTATCCACATGCCTTAGCATTGTAAATCCTATTTTATGATTAATTACAAGCTGGGGGAAACATGGGTGTTACAGATTCTATACAACCTATTCAAGTGCTTCAAAAATCAGAGTGATACATACCATAATACCCAGACTCATTACCTCATGGAGCAAGACCCACTGTTAGTCCAGGACCAAGCTGGTGGGATGGATACTGCTGCTGGTGATAAGTGGACTGCACTGATGAAAAGAGGGGCCCTCTGGGGCCATGCCCAAGTCGTCTGGCTCTCGGTACTCCATGTCTAGGACCTGTGGGCCTCGAGACTTGATCTCCTTAGTTATCCCTAGGCTAGGGGATAACAAAACCAATTTAAAAAAAACAATTTAAAAACATGGAAAAAAAACTGAAAAAGACTAATTTAAAAAAATGAAAAAAATATGAAGAACAACATTTGGGGGGGGGTGAGAAATGTGTACATAATTTAGTTAGATGCTGGAACAATCTATAAATTCAATGTGGCCACCCTAATGCCAATCTGAGGGGTACCAATTGGCTCCAACTTGGGGACATGTACTCTATGTGAGAGTGCATGAGAACTCCATAATCTATAGACTCGCTACGCTTAAACAGTCTCACAAAATTTATATTAGATCTTGGAGAGGGACGAAGACACAAGTTCCTTGCCCCTTTTCGTATAACATAAAGGGAAAGAAGGAAAGCACATGGATACGAATTACATAGATTATGATTAAAGGAGAATACATGACAGTGAAGGCATTAACCACATTCATGAAAACACAATTCAAATCCATAAAGGCGAAATGAAATGCATGAAAAGTAATTCTAATGCTTATTCTAAAGAGCTTATTCATCCTAACCTAACTTACCCGGATGCTCCATGGCATCAAATGTTATCTTTGAAGAACAATTTTCAGATTTTCCCATTTATGGACAATGGTAGTTTCTCACCATCCGAGTGACTAAGGTAGAAATAATTTTCACCCCAAACTATCGAACTTGTCATGCTTTTCTGATTTTTCATTTCTTTTATTCCACATGAGGACAAGATCACCTTTTCTGGAAAGTCCTTGGGTGATCCTTTTTATCCTTTAACTACTTAAGGAGGATAAGGTAAAAAATACATAGAAAATGTGAAGTTTGTATGCCACATATACAATAGTCTCCATGGAGGAAGAATGTCTCCATCAAAATGGGAAGTAGGCTAGGTCAAAGCTCGAATGTCTAGCCCCTAAGCAAGAAGTGAGATCTAAAAACCTTCCTCAAGTCATAATGTCCCCTTAAAAGATGAAACGATTAGGCATGCGAGATGTCCAAGGTGGCACATGTGGCACGTGCAACTCCAGGAAGGTTGGCTCCTCCTCCCAAAGTGCTCCAACGCTCCAAAGTGAGGCCTCCAAGGTGCAACTAACTACTCAAAGCATGCCAATGGTCACCTCCAAGAATTGAGGGGTCAAGCCCTCCTCAAACAAGCTCAATGTCCAAGCAAGATGCCAACGACCTCATGAAAAAGGTGGACGACTCCTGAATAGGGTGATATATGCTTCCAAATATGTTCCAAATGGTGGAGCGCTCCAATGGGGATGATGTGTCATCCTCTCATACTCTATTATGCATGAAATGTAGCCCTTAATAAGGCTATGCGTTCAAGGGAGGGCCCCTCCATCATCCAAGTGCATAAGAATATGTAGAAGGGGGAGAATGCTCCACATGAAGGTGTTTCACATGATCTCAAGTGCCAAATAATATCAAATAACCCTAAGTGCTAGGAGAATAATCATGTAGGCCAAAGTGTGACATACATACATAGATCCATGCTTAGGCTAAAGGGGAAGTGTGCTTCTAGGTATAAAACCTTTACAATAACATAGTAAAACTTTTACAAAGGGTAAAGTGAAAAAATCTAGTAGAACTCTAAGTCATGTGTCACATTAGACCCATCCCAAGATCCTTGCACACCCACCTCGACCATAAATGATCTCCATAACATGGTTAGAATGAGCCATAAGGGCATGACTAGCCTTGAAATGGACTCTAGAAGGATGGGACATGACCAACCATAGGGGTCTAGAGAAATGACCCAAGTAAAAAAAACACTTTACATAGATCACTAAGCATGGTCTAGTGAAAATACAAATGTTACATTGTCACAACTTTTGGCTCATCATGATACATCACAAAAATCCTCGTGATGGCACAACTATGTTGAAATAATGTAACTGTAACGTGTATTCTAATTATTATTGTGGAATTATTCATTAGATCAATCCCCATTGCGGATTGATCATGTCGGCTATTGTAAAGGACCAAATCCCCTTTTGCGGATTGGTCAAAATATAATTGTAATAGGCAGAATAACAAGTTGGCCCCAGAATATATTAAAGGTGGTTATAACCACCCAGATTGAAAAGTCGGCCCTGCCAGTGAAGGGACACTTCCACACGTGCCATAATTGAATAAATAAGGAGGCTAGTGCCTCACTTAGACACACACACACTTGTTCATTGAGAGACAAGTTTCGGAGCTACAGTTGGAGAAGAGAGAGAGAGAGAGAGAGAGAGAGAGAGAGGCACATTCTTGGGAGAGGATTTCTGTATTTGTTTGAGTTATCTCTTGGCATTGTAATGGCTATCTATAGTAAGGAAGTTTTTGCTGGGTTTTTTCCCCTTGAGGGTTTCCCATGATAAATGATGTGTCTCTTGTGATTGTGTATTTCTCAGTGATCCTATCTTATGCTATTGTTGTCTATTGAAATGCAAAGAACTCTAATAATAGCTTAAACCTTAACATGGTATCAGAGCTAAGCTGAAGAGAGCATCTTTCACAAGAGAAAGTGAAAAACGTCACTGTTGCCATACATGCAAATTAGGGCTTTTTGTTGATGAAGTATTTCAGCCCTAAAACCATCTAGAAAAGTGCGCCCTTCCTCAAGGATCACTTTGGCATCCTCAACGCAACTTTTCAGTGGCTAGATCTCCCGGAAAGTGAAACCCTAGTTTTCACAAAGTACTAGAAAACTAGAAAACCAGAGTACCAGAAGTACTAGAAAAACCAGAAGCACCAGTCCAAAAATCCGCAGATCAAGTTTGAGGGGGTAAAAGTTGGATTTTTAGAAATCTGACTGCACCAACTTACTTGCCTCAGCCCAACGCATCTATCCCCTGGATCAGAATTTCAAAATTTGAAGTTTGAAAAATTAGGGTTTCCTCATAAAACCCTAAGTTGCAGTTGCAGTCTCAGAACCAGTTGCAGTACCAGTTGAAGTATCAACCGTAGTACCAGTTGTAGTCACCCTTGAAATTTTCAAGAGTTGGTAATGATTACCGCTGCTGCCAGATGGCGCCACTACCTATAAATGCTATCAGAGGTATGTACTCACATATGTTTAAATGGTTAAACTTTAAAGAGTATTTGCAGGAGAAGGGATCTCTTGCCATAGATCTAGAAGGATCTCAAGATCCAACACATTCAGAAGAATAATGCAACTCAGGTTTGATTATTCTGATATGCATCTATTTGTTATGACATTATTTTGATCAGTGTTGCATGTTGAAGCTATGATCAAATTATTAGATGGATTAAAGTAGAGATCATAGAGTTTATTCTCTAACCTAACCTTCTGTCAAGAGAGCATATTGTCCTAGTACAAAAGACAGGTTGAAGAAAACACTTGTCATCTTGAGTAAAGGAGACTTGGAAAGAAAGTAGCAACACACTCAAGGACAAGACTCCAGGTTCCAGGAGAAATCTCTTGTGTTAGTTCTAGGTGGCCCTGGAGGAATGTTTGATCACAACACTATGAGAATGTTGACCTCATTTCGTATTGTATTCCTTACCTTTAATCTTTGCTTCAGAAAAATTACAAGTGATAGCTCTAAAGGAGCTACTGTGATGATTGTTCATGCTATTGCTTTATATTATCAAAAGGATATTATTCTTGCTTGCTGTTTTGTTGACCTTGTTCCAGGTCACGGGTAATAACCCTGAGGAAGCTATAGTGAAGGTTGCAGAAGGCAACGTACTAAAGGAGAAACCATAAAAGAAGCAATCATCATTGGAAAAGAAGAAGGTGGCTTGTACAAGCTAAAGGGTCACTTAGAAGCTGCCATGACCCACACTATTGAGAATCCATGTGAACTTTGGCATAGAAGATTAGCCCACATCAACTACAAGGTGCTACCATACATATGCAAAGCTGTCACAGGTCTACCAGAACTCAAGGTTGACCATGAAGGCGTGTGCAATGGATGTGCACAAGGGAAGAACATCAAGAACCCTTTTCCGAAGAGAGACAATAAAGCAGAAGGAGTCCTAGAGCTCATTCATTCAGATGTGTGTGGCCCAATGCCATTGTCCTCCATTAATGGGTATGTATACTATGTATCATTTATTGAGGATTATTCGCGTAAGACCTGGGTGTATCTTTTGAAATCTAAAGATGAAGTGTGCAGCAAATTCAAGGAATTCAAAGCCTTGATAGAGAATCTTTCTGAAAGAAAGATCAAGATACTTAGGTCAGATAATAGACGAGAATACACCTCAAAAGAGTTTGTGAACTTCTGCAAAGATGTTGGGATCAAGAGGGAGCTCACCACTCCCTATAATCCTCAACAAAACGGTGTAGTTGAAAGAGAGAACAAAACGATAATGGAAGCAGTGAAGACCATGATCCATGATCAAGATCTTCCAATGTGCTTATGGGTAGAAGCAACAATGACAACTGTATATGTGTAAAACCGTTTGTCCCATAGTGCACTTGGGTTCAAGACCTTGGAAGAGATGTTCACCGGAAAAAAGCCAGAGGTAAGCCATCTCAAAATATTTGGCTGCCCAGTATTTATACATATTCCGAAAGAGAAAAGAAACAAGCTGGACCCTTCAGGAAAGAAGGGAATATTTGTGGGATACTATGAGGTTTCCAAGGCCTTCAGGATTTATATACCAGGTCACCATCACATCGAGATCAACAGGGATGTGACCATTGATGAAGATGAAACGCTCAAGAAATCGAGAAGATGCCAGCTTGAAGAAGTATATGAAGAGGAACCCGTAATCCCTAGAGTTGCAAAATCAATGAGGGAGGTTCCTAGAGTTGCAGAACCAGTGAGGGAAGTCGTAACTTCCCTTGATGAGGAAATTCTAGAAGATCATGACATAGTAAAATTTCAAGAACCTCCTCAGATGACGATCTCCCATAAAAGAAAGAATGCTTGGGCAAGAGCTTATTCGAGATGGAGAGAAATATGGTGTTCCCGAAGGAACCACGAGACAGGTGAAGAGACCTAAGCCATTCTCCAGTTATATGGCTTTGATGTGTGATCTCCTAGAGAAAGAGCCTACTTGCTTTGAAAAATCCATTCAGAAGAAAGAATGGGCATATGCTATGACAAAAGAATACCAATCCATAATAAAGAACGATGTATGGGAAATAGTTCCCAAACCGAAGAGCAAGGATGTGGTATCTTCTAAATGGCTCTTCAAAATAAAACATGCTGCTGATGGAAATATTGAAAAGTATAAAACAAGATTTGTTGCTCGTGGCTTTTCTCAAAAGGAAGGCATTGACTATGAAGAGACATTTGCTCCTATAGCCAGATACACTTCGATCAGAACCATCATAGAACTTGCAGCTAAGATGAAGTGGAAGTTACAATAGATGGACGTAAAGACAACTTTTCTAAATGGTGTCATCAAAGAAGAAGTGTATATAGAGCAACCTCAAGGATTTGAAGTTGAAGAGAGGAAGTCTCATGTTTGCAAGCTGAAGAAGGCTCTGTACGGATTGAAGCAAGCTCCTAGAGCTTGGTATGGCAGGATAGACAGTTTCCTGATGAACTTGGGCTTTACCAAGAGTAAAGCAGATTCTAACCTCTACTTCAAGGTTATGAACGATGAGGCAGTGATATTATTGTTGTATGTGGATGACTTATTCTTAACTGGAGAAGAAAAACTCATCACCGAATGTAAGAAGAGGCTCGCCTCAGAATTTGAGATGAAAGACCTTGGCCTAATGCATTATTTCTTAGGCCTTGAGGTATGGAAGAGCCCAGAGAGAATCTTCCTTAACCAAGGGAAGTATGCAGTGAAAATCCTGAAGAGATTCAACATGTTGGAGTGCAAGTCCATGAATACACCCATGGAAGCGAAGCTGAAGCTACTGGTCGACACTTCGTCATAATTGATTGATGCCACGTTGTATTGACAGATCATTGGATCGCTGATGTACCTGACGAACACCAGACCAAATATCTGTTTTGCCGTGAACACTTTGAGTCAGTTTCTGGTAGAACCCAAACATGTTCACCTAGTTGCTGCAAAACATGTAATGAGGTACCTTAAAGGTACATTAGATTGTGGTCTCAACTATGATGGAGATCATGATTTCACACTGAGTGGATACACTGATTCAGATTGGGCTGGAAGTGTCTCTGACAAGAAGAGCACTTCAGGATGCCGTTTCAGTTTGGGATCAGCCATGATCTCATGGCAGAGTAGGAAGCAATCTAGCATTGTTCTCAGTACAGCAGAAGCAGAATACATTGTTGCGTGTTCTGCCAGCTGCGAAGCTATATGGCTTCGTAAGTTATTGACTGGTCTATTTGACCTAGAGATGGAAGCAACCACGATCCTATGTGACAACCAGAGCTGCATAAAGATGACAGAGAATCCTGTATTCCATGACAAGTCAAAGCACATAGAGATCCGATATCATTACATCCGTGACATGGTGCAGAGAGGAGCCATAAAGCTCCAGTACGTTAGCACGAATGAATAGGTTGCTGATGTGTTGACCAAGCCTCTATCTCGTGTAAAGTTTGAGCACTTTCGAGATAAGCTTGGTATAGTCCGAAAGGACCTTCCTCGAAAGGGGGAGTAGTGTTGTGATGAGATGTGCCTAGTACTGTGCTTCCAGCTTAACCGTTGTGACATAAAGCCAGTCTAGTTGTTGTGTTGAGATATGCCTATTACTGTGCTTTAAGCTTAACCGCTGTGACGTAAAGCCAGTCTAGTTGTTGTGTTGAGATGTGCCTAGTACCATGCTTCCAGCTTAACCGCTGTGACGTAAAGCCAGTCTAGTTGTTGTGTTGAGATGTGCCTAGTACTGTGCTTCCAGCTTAACCGCTGTGACATAAAACCAGTCTAGTTGTTGTGTTGAGATGTGCCTAGTACTGTGCTTCCAGCTTAACCGCTGTGACGTAAAGCCAGTCTAGTTGTTGTGTTGAGATGTGCCTAGTACTGTGCCTCCAGCCTTACCGCTGTGACGTAAAGCCAGTCTAGTTGTTGTGTTGAGATGTGCCTAGTACTTTGCTTCTAGCCTAACCGCTGTGATGTAAAGCAAGTCTAGTTGTTGTGTTGAGATATGTGTAGCATTGTGCTTCCAGCGTAATTGCTATGATGTAAAGCCAGTCTAGTACCTTGCTTCCAGCTTTATAGCTGTGACGAAAAGCAAGACGAGTATTGTGCTTCCAGTTTTATAGCTGTGACGAAAAGCAAGACTAGTATTGTGCTTCCAGCTTGATAGCTGTGACGTAAAGCTAGTCCAGTATTGTGCTTCCAGCTTGATTGCTGTGACGAAAAGCGAGATGAGTACTGTGCTTCCAGCTTGATAGTTGTGACGTAAATCCAGTCCAGTATTGTGATTCCAGCTTAATTGCTGTATAGTGTGCCAGCCTCGTGCTGTGATGATGTGACCAACCTCGTGCCATGATGATGATGTATTAGTTTTATACTAATCCATATTGATGCAGATGATGATTTCATTCCTTTGAGAATGACGATGCTGCCGATGAGAAAAACTTCCGATGATTTATAGATACGCTAGTCAGTGTTCCAAGATGATATTGACGATGCTGTCCTCTCACCCACTTGATGCTGTTGATGATGCTGTCCTCTCTCTCGCCTAATGCTGTTGAAGAATACCCTTCTTTTTAAGGGGGAGTGTTGAAAATTGAAATAATGTAACTGCAAAGAGTATTCTAATTATTATTGTGGAATTATTCATTAGATCAATCCCCATTGCAGATTGATCATGTCGGCTATTGTAAAGGACCAAATCCCCTTTTGCGGATTGGTCAAAATATAATTGTAATAGGCAGAGTAAGAAGTCGGTGCCATGATATATTAAAGAGGCCCCAAAATATATTAAAGGTGGTTATAACCACCTAGATTGAGAAGTCGGCCCTGCTAGTGAAGAGACACTTCCACACATGCCAGAATTGTATAAATAAGGAGGCTAGCGCCTCACTTAGACATACACACACTTGTTCATTGAGAGACAAGTTTTGGAGCTGTAGTTAGAGAGGGAGAGAGAGGCGCATTCTTGGGAGAGGAATTTCTGTATTTGTTTGAGTCATCTCTTGGCATTGTATTGGCTATCTATAATAAGGAAGTTTTTGTTGGGTTTTCTTCCCCTTGAGGGTTTCCCAGGATAAATGATGTGTCTCTTGTGATTGTGTATTTCTCAGTGATCCTATCTTATGCTATTGTTGTCTATTGAAATGCAAAGAACTCTAATAATAGCTTAAACCTTAACAAACTAATCATGGAATAATGGTCTCAGACATCATCTCAAAATGCGTATAGGATCTACTTAGATGCTGGAACAATCTGGCAAACAAATGTGGCCACCTTGATGCCAATCTGAGGGGCTGTTATCACACAAGTTGTGGGTTGAGCAAGGCCAACCGTCAGCCCACAAATGTACGAAACAATTGTTAATATCTACCCACTGTCACCTTAGATAAACACTCCCCTTGCTTTAGTGATGAGATAGCTCACCACAAGGGGGGTTTCCCAGGTGACCCTAAGGGGATAGAGGGGAAAAAGTGAAGAGATGAAACAACACCCCTGTAGGTCATGGTCAAAGGTTCTTGAGGCTTTGAGAGAAGGCAAGTAGAGGTCAAGGGAAAGCTGCCAGTTGATAGTACCTGCAAAACCAATGTTAGACAAGCAAAACCAAGACAATATATGATGAAAACAAACCCCAAGACAAGAGGGAAAACAGCAAGAAGTCTTGCTGTCCCGAATTGGCAGCAGTGAATAGTATATATCAGCAGTAAACAACTTATAACAGCTGCGAGATTAACCACCAAAAATCAGCAAGATTATTATCCAATGAAAGCTTATTACTAGTAGACGATTTTCCAGTAATTGAGCACTAGTTCAGGTGGTAGATTAGGCTGTAAATGAAATGTTATCAGCAAAAGTATTTTCAGTCCTTAATGGCTGTAGCAACCAATTTCTACAGCAGCAAGAATCCACCATCAAAACCAACAACTAATAATGCCAAAATATAGCCCTTGGCAAGTAGTTTAATTTGCACTATTTGATCATCAAATTGCACGGTGAATTAGTTAGCATAAGAGAGTGAAGTGAACTTTATTGCAGCCCTAATGGCTGTAGCTTCCTTTTTATAACAGCAGTAAATAAATCCCCCCCAACCAAAACGCCTTGGCTAGGGAGACTAGCTTATGATGAGTGCAATCAAGCCAAATTAGAACGATTTCAAATGAACTTATTTCATGTATTCCAATGCAACAATTTACGTTCTCCAATGCAATTAAAACAGTGTATCCTTGGGCAATGGAGTCAAATAATAGCTAAAAGATCAAGAGGGAGAGCCAACTTGAACCTTGGTTTTGAACCCTTACAAAACCAAGCCGTCGTCCTTTCCTCAAGATGTTCTAGTGATTTAAATTGAACTAGGGCGAGATCTTCTAGGGGTGTGTTGCTGTCCTAATGCACACTTGCAGACGTGAGCTAAGTCCTGCTCACTTAGTGTGCCCTCGGAGACACAATGTCTAAGTTCCAGCCCACACTGTCACCTTGACTGGAACTTCTTCCTTCTAGGCTTACTCCTAGGGAAGCCAAGGGGGGTAGTCCCTAGTTGCTAAGTTGGTTTTACAGTTGATGTTCTAGGAGTTAGTTTAATTTATTACAGGCCAAAGGGGGAAAACTAGCCTATAATGATCAAGCAGCAATGCAGAATGCAATTCTAAATTATATGACAGTCAACCCTTTTCCTAAGTCAGCTAAGACTAGTGCCTACTATTGGGCAAATGGGGTCGACTAGATTTGAGGGTGGTCTATTGAAAAGGTTTTACAAGAAGTGCTAACTAAACTACCCCAAACCACAGAGTTATAATCAGTTACAAAGAATGTCTGAGTAATGCAGAGTTTACAAGTTTTACAGATTAAAAACAGAAGTACAGAAACCAGATACAAGATATACAGTTCATATACAAAGATGTA
>JASDQU010586067.1:94465-130785 GCA_032191745.1 Picea mariana | reverse complement strand
TATAGCAAGGCTTTAACAATTCCAAGACAAACAATGAAAGATCTCTAGTGGAGGGTGTACACCCTTGTACTTCTCCTAGGGTTTAAAATTTAAAATCCTTGAACAAAGATAAGCAATTGCATAAATATACTCACAAAATCCAAGAAGATAGATGCCAAACCCTATTCTTTACCAAAGATCATCCACACTCATCCAAGATAAAGCCTCAAGAGAAACTGATTTGCTCCAAAATGCCAAAGACAAGCCTTTTTTCCACAATGCACAAGAGAAAATAAAGAGGCCAAAATTTTCCTTAGAGAGTTCTCTCTCTTACATGAGAGATGAGAATGAGTTCTATCCAAATGAAAAATGACTTGCCTCTATTTGTAGAGGAAAACCCAAGTCATGTTTGTCCACATTTATAATCAAATCCTTAATTTTAGGTCAAAACCAAAGTTACAATGCTTAATTAGCAAATCGTTTTGCTCTTTTTGCCCACATAGGCTACAAAATGATAAAAAATGACAAAATGATGGCATGCAAGCCCATAAGACTCTTCTCCAAGGTGGCACGTGTGAAGGTAAGCCTCCAAAGGCTAGGACGTCATGCTCCTAAGGTGCCACATCATCCCCAAATCAAGCAAAAGAGTGGGGGTATAAAACCCACAACACCACCAACTGCACTAATCATGCCAAACGTCCTCCTAAATGTGTGACGTCATGTTGCAAAAGAGGGACGTTTGGGCATAGGAGGGTGACATCATCTCTTCTTCATGGTTTCGAGTCTCGTTCATGTGCTAGAGACTTCATCCAAGGTGCAACACTCATCATCCTAGGCCTCCAATGCGTGGGGAACATCCATCCAATGGGCTTCCAAGCCCCTATGAAGGTCCAAGTGGCTTAGTTCCTTCATGAATGACTTTCACCAGGCAAGGTCCTGCAAAGACAAGCAAATACGCCCTCCAAGGGTCCACAAGTCATATGAATCATGCCAAGTAAGCAACACTTAATAAAAGAACACCCAAACAAGTGCATTAAATCCTCCCTTTCAAATTAAACAAATGCTCAAAGACCTTATAAACTTTGCCAAATTTTTTGTGGGAGGGGTGTCATGGTGCCCAATTGGGTAGGCCAATCCCCATGTCAAGGAATGTTTCCTAAGAAGATCCTTTCTAGATCATGTAGTGAGTATGAGGTGGATTGGGGAAGTACTCTTGGGCATGGGGTTCTTGACATATCAGGGGCTCATATTGTCTCATTTATGGGTGCCTTTATGGAGGGTGCATTGCATCCCTTCGTTTGCAATGCAACATTTTTCCAAGCCCTTTATTTTCCTTTCTTTTTATGGTCCGAACATTGGGTGCTATGTGCAATGGAAATAAAAAGAGCACCACAATGCCACTTGAAGTTAGAGTACATTGAGTGCTATGTGCACTGGAAATAAAAGAACACCGCAGTGTACTCCCCCATCAAAGGAAACACTTTTTTTTCTTTTTTTTGTTAAAAGTCCTTTATTTTTACAGAGAAGCGATTTATGGCTCTCAGGACCTTAGGGTGAGCATCTAGAAGGATGGATTATCGCTTTTGATTTTTATAGTGCTAGTCGCAACACCTCTGGGCCTTTAGCCCCTTCTTCTAATGAAATGACGTACAAGCCCTTCTTGGGGTCAATGAACCCGAAGACCCAAAGATGAGGAAACAGAGGGGAAGAAGTATGGAAAGTGGTAAGTATGAGTGGGAATTGTATGATGACCTTTCAAGGAGACCCCTCAGTAGCAACCCTTTTCCTGAGGGTGACCAACTTACTAGGATACCATGACAACCACCAAGGTGAAATAAGGAAAAAAATATAATTTCCAAGCAAACGTTCCATAATCAAGAAAGGACTCTTTGCAACATGCTCAAATGCTTCAATTATTAAAGTGACACTTACCATGAGACTGGACTTGTTACCTCATGAAGCAAGACCTACTGTCCTTTGTGGACCAAGCTGGTGTGGCGGACGCTGCTATGCTGCTAACAATGAGTGGTGATGTGTGGTGGAAGGGAGGGACTCTATCTGCTCAATGTGGGTTCTGTTGGTCAATCTGGCTCTGGACACTCCATGTCTGCTACCTGCGGGCCTCAAGACATCATCTCCTTAGTTACCCCTAGGCTAGGGAGTAATAGGGGTAACATGTTCTATTGAGGATTATAATTCAGAATTTCAAGTGTTGGCGATAATGTTGGATAACATAAGTGACAAACGTCCGTTAGAAGCTTACATGGATGGATTAAAAGAAGATATTAATATGATATTTTCCGAAAAGTTCCCGAAAATGTTGATGAAGCTATGAATTTTGTTTGTCATATTCAAGCCAAGAATATGGCTACATGCAAGTCTAACACTAGAATATATGTAGGAAGTAGAGATAGATTTGTTCCTTGTAGGGAAACCACACCTTAACCCACTCGAATATTACAAAAGGAAATGGATGGCATACAAGGAAAAGGAGTATGCTTTGGTTGGAATAGCAAATGGTTTGAGGGGTATAAACTTCAAGAAAAAAAGTTGTTCACATTGAAAAATAATGATGAAGAGGAAATAGAGGCACTCCCACAATTGAGTGAGGAAGCAATTGTGAACCCAAAAGAGGAGGAAAAAGATGTAGAAATTTTGCATAGCATAATTCAAGATACCAAGTGTGAAATATCTGCTCATGCATTGATAGGCGTATTGATGCCTCAAACCTTCAAGATCATAGTATACATCAAGAAGCATAAAGTTATAGTATGTTTTGATTTAGGTAGTACCTATAACTTTATTGATAAACGATTAGTGGAGTGTCCCAATTCTTTTTTTATACCTAGTGGCAAATTTTTAAGTATTGGTTTCTAATGGGGGAAGTATGATGGTGGAGGAAAATGCCATAACATCAAACTTAGTATGGGAGACTATAATGTTGATGTTTTGTAGTAGCGGGAGGTATTCCCTCCTGGACAACGTTTCTTAGAGAGGAAGATTCCAAGAAGTCAAAGGAAGACCATTGAATAGTTGAAGAACACCTCAGAAGAGAAGTCGGCCCACATGAAAATAATAAAGTGGAAATAGAATTTCTAGGAAGATAAGTTGGCCCACAGGAAAATAATAGTGGAAATAGAATTTCCAGGAAGAGAAGTCGGCCCACGGGAAAATAATAAAGTGGAAATAGAATTTCCAGGAAGAGAAGTTGGCCCCAGCTAAGTGACTGAACTAGTATAAATAAAGGTGACGCCTTGCTCATTTGAACACACAACACTCATCATCTCAGCAAGGAAAATGAGGCACAAGTTTGAGGCAACCCTAGGAGATGCTGCAACAGGGGTTCTTGGTGGTTTCTCTTGTGTGCTACCTCTAAAAGAGCTGCGCTAGGGTTGTGAGGTGACTCAGTTGTCTACCCTCGCTAGGATTTGCCAAGAAGAAGAGATAATTACTTGTTATCAAGGTTTCTTCATTGTTGGTTTTGCTCTTGTGAATAGAGCTTGTTCATGGTTGTATTGTATTATTAGAAATATTCTCTCTAAGAAAAGTTGGCCGGGTTTTTCCACTTTTTTGTGGTTTTCCCAGGATAAATCTTTGTCTTGTTGTGCTTGTCTATCTGCTTCTAGATCCTGCTTATATTTTCAATATATGGTTATTGAATGTTAAATGAATATCAAAATACTCTGGTAAATCTATTGCTCTAAAATTTTAATCAATCTCCATGTATGTTATTCCTATTGCAAGCGTATATGTGGTGCTAGGTATTACCGCTCAAACTCTTGTTAAAGTGAATGTCCTGCCTTGTGTAGGACAGCTTGGGGCAACTGCTAGGCAAGCCACCCACTGTCACCTCGGTGACCCTGCCTTTTCACTTTAATCCTAAGGAATAGGGTTCCTAACCTACGAAGGGTATTCCTAAAGGTCAAACAAAGTCAAATCGTTGAGTAGAGAAGGGGAGCTTCGAGACTTGGTTTGACTGAGGGTTTGGCAAGATTAACACTATCCACTCTCAAAGGGTAAAGACAAGTCTAGGTAATGAGTGAAGAGCATGCCAAAAATTCCAATTATGAATAAGCTTATGAAATATTTAGATTGGGACAATAATGCTCATTCAGAGTGACAAAATTATGCTTGGAAACGTGAAATGTATGTCTTGCTCAATTAGAATCATAAGGATGCTACAAACATGTCAAACAAGTACATGATCATGAAACCATAGCAGTCTCCCTTATTCATTCACCATATCATTTACCATCAAGAATTAAGAAATTATGTGCCAAGAAACAATGTGATTTGCAATGATGAGAGCAAAGAAACATTATATACACTGCTGTTATCAAAGCAATAAGGACAGCAAAATTATATCATTCAATGAGTTGTCTTAGCCAATAGAAAGTGGTCAAATATGTGATCAATATGTGAGACTTGTCATGCACAATTATTTTTCAAAACTGCTCCAAAGTCATAGCAAGATAACTAGTGAGAAATGAACCATTTTAGGAGCCTATACCATGGATTATTATCATAAAAAATGTGTCAACACCAAGGCAAGTATAACCAGTGGACTTTGTTGCAATAAATGTGTTTAAACTGTGTGATAAAGAACATTAAGCATGGAAATACACCAACAACAATATTCAATGAGCAAATAGTCACCACCTCTGACAACATTCAGGTCATATTCATATTGTTGCAACAGTGAGCTTTCTTGTGCATGAGATAGTGTGTGGTTGAATTTATGTGCCAAATACCATGAAGAAACACCAACTTTCTGTCCACATTTGCAAGTAGATTACAGGTTTGTTATCTGGTGTAAAAAGTTATTCGTGTGACAATCATCATAACAGGCTTTGACCTTATTTAAACCAGAGAATTCAGAGCAGTCCAATGTATCCACAGTGTTTAAGTACCATCTAGTTATAGCAGATTTCAATCATGAAACAGAGATAAAGATCGATCCACAAATGCTGGCTACCATAAAAAGAGTACAACCATGTAAACAAGGCAATTGGCCAGCAAGAAACCACAAACTCTGCTTTCAAACTAGTATAGTGCTAAATTTGGTATGATGTTTGACACTTTTCATTAGGTCATTGGGCTTATTGTTGCATCGATTTGCATTCATGGATATTCAAGATCACAAGTGAACTAAAATGTTGCAAAGATTTTCAGTTTTTTAACTTTATGCAGACCACAACTCTTGTCCACTATGCTAGATAGAAAACATATGCATTCAAGTTCATTAGGTGAGGCATCATAGAAGTTTTTGTGCCATGTGCATTCAGATCTGAAATAATGAACTCAAACCTTGAAATCCAGAAATAGAAGTGAGGTTTAGATCCACTAGAAGCAAGTCATTCCTGTTAATATTTTTGGTGTAACTGTGGAAGATATTCTCATATATTTGTTTTAGTCAACCTTTAAAAGATTATTATAATTATATTGTACAAGTCGGCTTAACAGAAATTATTATATTATTGGTATTTTACTTATAATTGTAAAAAGCCCCATTGTGGCTAGTCGACCCTGTTTTATGGGTTACTTGTTGATTTTATGCTAAGTTGATGCATTTTTAATTTTCTTACTGTTTAGCATAAACTGAACCATATTCATTTTGCAGCAACACAATGGCTGCAATAAACCAAGATCACAAGAAGAATAACCATGCACAAGAACACAAGAAGTATCCTGGGAAACCCTTCTCAACAAGGGAAGAAAACCCAGCCAATCCTTTGCTATATTCTCAAGAGAAAGACCTCCCACACCATCACCAAACTTAGCACACAAGAGGGTGCTGTAATTCTCATAATTTCAGACCACAACTTTTGAAATCATGAGATGACACAATGATAAGTGTGCTTCCTCAATGGGGATTCACCTTTATTTATACAAGACTTATCACATCAAATGATGTGTCTATTGGCACAATAGGGCTGACCTCAATAACTCAAAATATAATTAATAATTACTATATTAATTATCTTTTTCTTTATGGTGAGGCCGACCTGTACCCTTTACATCACAATTAGGGTTACAGGTAAGTCTAACTCTTAGACAATATAGCAAGAGATCTTATACACCCACTAGTGCTCAACCACTAGGGGCACGTCCACCCGTGCTCAGCCACAGGGACGTCCAAGTCAACAGATCTCTATCTCACTGCATCTCACAGGAGAATCATTTGGAGTATCACATCATCTCAACTCTCTGCACAGAGGAGACTAGCACATCGTTTCATCTTCGTCTCAGAGAGAACGACACACCCAACTCATGGGCTTCCTCACCTCGCATAGGGGCACACAATGTTCCATCTCCGTCTCAGAGAGGAACCACACACCCATCTCATGGGCACACCCAACTCACGGGCTTCCTTACCCCACTCAAGGGCACACAACATTCCATGTCTGTCTCAGAGAGGAACTACACACCCATCTCATGGGCACACCCAACTCATGGGCTTCCTCACAGGCCGACTCACTCAGTCTGTGTCTTGGAGGATGTCTCACGCAACTATAATCATCAACACTCCCTCTCATCTAGGGAGGCATTCTCCACCAGGCCAAGTCTCTTACAGAAGTACTCGAGCTTCGTCTTGGCTGTAATCATCAACACTCCCTCTCAGCTAGGGAGGTAATCTTCACTAGGCCAAGTCTCTCACGGAAGTACTCAAACTTCGTCTTGGCAAGCAGTTTGGTGAAGATATCTGCAATCTGCTCATGTGTAGGAGGGTACTACACGTGTACTGCTTTCCTCTGCACCATGTCTCTGATATAATGATATTTTATCTCAACGTGTTTCGATCTATCATGAAACACAGGTTTCTCAGAGAGTTTCACACAACTCTGGTTATCACAATGAATAATAATAGTATCCATCTCATGATCAAATAAGTTTGTCAGAAGCTTGCGAAGCCACACTGCTTCGTGGAATGCCACACTCAATGCTATATACTCTGCTTTTGCGGTACTCAAGGCCACAGAGCTTTGTTTTCCGTTGCACCAGGAAACCATGGCAGACCCCAAGGTAAAACAACAATCAGACGTGCTCTTCCGGTCCGCTGCGCTCCCTACCCAATCGACATATCCCTGCAAACTCAAGTCTACACTGGAGGCATACCTCAGGCCATATCCAACTGTGCCTCGTAGATATCTCAATACATGTTTCGCTGCTATCTAGTGAGTCTGTCTCGACTGAGTCATGAATTGACTAAGCACATTCACTGCATAGCATATATTGGGTTTGGTGTTAACTAGATACATCAGTGATCCAATCAGCTGTGGATCAATTTTGTCTGAATCATCATCATTCATTTTCTTCAATTCCATCACCATCGGTGTAGGCATGGATTTGCATTCTTTCATACTGAACTTCTTTAATATCCCCACTGTATATTTTCCTTGACTCAGGAAAATATCATCAGTCCTCTGCCATTCTTCTTGTCCCAAGAAGTAGTGCATCATACCCAGATCCTTCATCTCGAAATTAGAAGTTAAAGCTTGCTTGTATCCAACAACAAGGCTTCTTGAATAGGTCACCAAAATCAGGCTCTCGTTACCAACAATGTAATAATATAGGTTTGGATCAACAACACTCTTGCTGAAACCCAAACTCATCAAGAATCCGTCCATCTTCTCGTACCAAGCACAAGGTGTTTGCTTTAGTCCATTGAGGGCTTTCTTCAACCTGTACACATGAGATTTCTCGTCGTATATCACGAATCCTTCTGGTTGCTCGATGTAAACTTCTTCCTCAATCTCACCATTGAGAAAGGCTGCCTTTACATCCATCTGATGTAGTTTCCAAGTCATGGATGATAGTACGGATGGAAGTGTATTGGGCTACTGGATCAAATGTCTCATCATAGACAACTCCCTCTATTTGTGGGAATCTTTTGGCTACAAATCGCGCTTTATATTTCTCGACACTTCCATCAGCTGCATGTCCCTTTGCCCCTTGCAGAGTTTGTCAATCTTAGACATGCCTTTTATGCCCTACTGCAATATCTTTGGGGATATCAACTGGAGTAGCTAGATCATCTGGAATAATGGTTGTCTCTCTCTGAACTGCTGAAAGGGAGAAGGTAATATCTCTTCCTTCTTCTCAATTAGTTTGACTCCCTCAGAGTCAAGTCACTCCTTCCGAAGTCTGAAGGATAGACATCTTCCTTTGTTGTTAATCTGCTTGGAACAAGAAAACAAACGAAAGGAAACAAGACAAGAATATCTCCTAGAGGAGATTCATGAGTACATCTCTAGAATCAAAACAATTTAAGGATTGTTGTCACAACTACAACACCTACTTGTAATGTAGCAACCTTAGAAATGTAGGTTAGAGGCATGATAATTAAAACAATCAAACCTAGAGTCTTCACTACCAGTGTGTTGTTCCTCTGAATGCACTAGATCCCTCTAGATCCATGATTGCAGCAAGGGTTCCTTCCTCTTGCAAGTACCCTCATGACAATGATGCAAATAATATGTACACATGCATACCTGAGAGTGTGCACCAATGAAGATTCTGCTTGCTTGTCAATGTCATGATGAGCAATGACATTCCTTGCTTGTTTACCATAGACTAGAAGGCAAATTATGTTGTTGTAGCTTCCTGTAGCCACCTGCCACTGCTACATTCTATAAACAGACTTGTTTGCCCCTATAGCCACCTTGTACCATACAAGTCTCTGTATCAACGTTGTAGCTGCTTTGTCTAGAAGTACACTACAGTCACTTTCAACACTTGCTGTCCTAACGCTATCACAATAGTCCTTAACACGTTTGACAATCTTGAAACTTCAATCTTGGATTTCATCATGAACAAGTGCTTGAGCATGTTGACCTAGACTTGACACGTAATGATAAGTTTTGGCAATAACAAACTTGCCAAAAGATTGACTTCAAGACTGCAATCAAGGCTTTCTTGCTGTTGTAGATGACATAAGTAATAATGAGAATCTCCTTACTGTCAACCAATGTCTTGATTGTCTGAAATACCCTTGACCTGCTAGCACACATATTTAAGACTGTTGTTTAGGAGTTTAACTTTGCGTTCATGACAGCCCTTGGTGGCTGCCTCAAGAACAGACTTGTAGCCAACACGCCGAGCCTCTCCTAGGCTGTGACTATTCTTTTTTTAGCAGGCCAAGCCACCAAGAAGTAGGTGGCTTCCTTCTCATACTGTAAGCAAGGCTTGGTCTCATAAAAAAAAGGAGGCTACAAAGGTATGAGGTAGGGTTTCATGGAACTAGGGTTTTGTGCAAACGTTGACTAAAGAGAGACGGTGAAGGGTGTGCGCCAGTTACAAATCATATCGCTGAGATCGTTGGAATGCCACGAAAGAACAAAGAGATATAGGTGCCATATCCATGTTTATACTGATGAAGTAGCGTTGTAATACGATGCCCTGGTGACATGATAACACATTGTCTTTTACTTCTACAATCGCGTGAAGAATTTTGTTTTGATCATTCCTTGACATAGGCTCCATGACCTGCGATTTCCAATTGATGGTGATATGGTGAACCTCTCTGCGCTGACTTTAACCTTTCAAACTCTTGCACTGCAAACCCGTGGCACCTATGCAATTATAATCACTCTTTAAATGATACATGGCACATTGTCTCCCTCAATCTTGTGTAGATTCCACAACTAATTCATGCCCTTTATTCTCCTTGATTCCGAGAGGTGTAATTAGGATGAAACTTGTTTTTTGTTTTTCATATGTTCAAAACCTCTCTCACATTGGATTCATGGCGGATTAGGGTTTCTTCTCTATGGCTTTGCTGAACACCTTCTCCTTAGTGTTGACACATCCTTAAATTGTGCGTTGGCTTCCACTAACCCTGTAGCACGATAGAATGATGGCCGGGTGGGGCAATGACTAGGTGAGCTGGTGGTGTGGTGATCTTTACTTCTTCAAACTCGTGGCTCCTTTTCAACAAAATTGTACATTGTGATTCTCTTCAATGATCCATGTGCAGATGGTCATCTTCAGGACCTGCTTTGATACCATGTTGATTTTATGGTAAGTTGATGCATTTTTAATTTTCTTACTGTTTAGCATAAACTGAACCATATTCATTTTGCAACAACATAATGGTTGCAATAAACCAAGATCACAAGAAGAATAACCATGCACAAGAACACAAGAAGTATCTAGGAAACCCTTCTCAAAAAGGGAAGAAAACCCAACCAATCCTTTGCTATATTCTCAAGAGAAAGACCTCCCACACCATCACCAAACTTAGCACACAAGAGGGGTGCTGTAATTCTCATAATTTCAGACCACAACTTCTGAAATCATGAGATGACACAATGATAAGTGTGTTTCCTCAATGGGGATTCACCTTTATTTATACAAGACTTCACATCAAATGATGTGTCTATTGGCACAATAGGGCCGACCTCAATAACTCAAAATATAATTAATAATTACCATATTAATTATCTTTTACTTTATGGTGAGGCCGACCTATACCCTTTACATCACAATTAGGGTTACATGTAAGTCTAACTCTTAGACAATATAGCAAGGGATCTCATACACCCACTAGTGCTCAGCCACTAGAGGCACGTCCACCTGTGCTCAGCCACAGGGACGTCCAAGTCAACAGATCTCTATCTCACTGCGTCTCATAGGAGAATCATCTGGACACACACTCACTAGTGCTCCGCCACTAGGATCACGTTCACCTGTGCTCAGCCACAGGCACATCCTACTCAACAGATCTCTATCTCACTACGTCTCACAGGAGAATCATTTGGAGTATCACATCATCTCAACTCTCTGCATAGAGGAGACCAGTACATCGTTTCATCTCTGTCTCAGAGAGAACGACACACCCAACTCATGGTCTTCCTCACCCCGCACAGGGGCACACAATGTTCCATCTCCGTCTTAGAGAGGAACCACACACCCATCTCATGGGCACAGCCAACTCATGGGCTTCCTCACCCCACACAGGGGCACATAACATTCCATCTCTGTCTCAGAGAGGAACTACACACCCATCTCATGGGCACACCCAACTCATGGGCTTCCTCATAGGCTGACTCACTCAGTCTGTGTCCTGGAGGATGTCTTACACAACTGTAATCATCAACATTAGTTAGGTCAAGAGTCATGTCTCTTCAAGAGAGACTGTTGTGTATAAATAGAGGATAGATTCCTCTCATTTGGAAACACACTCACACACTTCTCTTGTGCATCTTGGAGCGCATAAGAAGGTCTAGCGCGTAAGTCTTGGAGACTGGTTCTTTTGGTGTTTTGGTCTTGCTCTTTCTTGGAGAGCTATAGTGCATCATTGTACTGGTTGAAGGAATCTATATTGAGGATTTTGGTTGCTGGGTTTTCTCCCCAACGAGGGTTTCCCAGGATAATCTTTGTTTCTATTGTATCTGTGATTGTCTATCTTTCAATGATCCTACTACAATTTCTATTGGATTAAGTAATTGTAATTATGTAACTAGAAAATTTAAAATTCTAACATGGTATCAGAGCAGGCCTAAATAGAAGCCAGTTGCAGATCTAGAAGTCTAAAAGGGAGCCGTTTTCTGTCTAGAGACAGTTGCCGGACAAACCAAGACCATCAGAAGGCAGGATGACCACCAGAACAAAGATCGATGAGAAACTAGATGGAGCTGATAATTTTAGGGCCTGGAAGTACAGAGTAACCCTCCTTGAAGAACATGAACTGAATAAGTTCATTATAGAAGAGGTTCAATAGCCTCAAGGAGATGAAGCTAAGGAAAAATATAAGAAGGACATGGTCAGAGAAAAAAGGATTATTGCAGACTCCATTAAGGACCACCTTATCCATCATGTATCATCATTATCTTCTCCAAAGCAAATGATGGACACCTTAAACTCGTTTGTTTGAGGGAAACAACATAAATCGAAGAATGACTCTGAAATCTCAGTTGAAGAATGTGAAAATGCAGAACTCAGAAACCATTCACTCCTACTTCTCAAGAGTGAATCAAATCAAGGAGCAGATAGAATCCATTGGTGACTCAGTAGAAGGAGAAGAGATGGCGATGACTACCTTGAATGGACTCCTAAGGTCATGGGATGCATTCATCCAAGGAATTTGTTCAAGAAAGAAGCTTCCCAAGTTCAGTAGGCTTTGGGAAGATTGTAACCAGGAGTAAGCTAGGACAGTTGCAAGAGAAGAAAATATGGCAGAAGAAGATCAAGCCCTAGCCGCCCACACCAGGAAAGGAAAGAACAAGAAGGAGCATTCTTTACCTAAGAAGTTTAAGATGGGTCAAAGAGACAACTCAAAGATCAGATGTTACTGTTGTCGGGAATTGGGACCCTTTGTTAGGGATTGCCCCCTCATTATGGAAATTAAGAATAAGAAAGGAAGTAAGAGGCATCAAGCTCACACATCTGAAGATGATGAGCCTCCCAAGAAGGTTGCAATGCAAGATGAATCAAGTGATGAGGATTATGTTCTTATCTCAACCCTCATAGGTACTGTTAGTCATGGAAGTGACACTTGGTTGATAGACAGTGGTGCTTCCAAGCACATGACAGGCTATGAAGACTCCTTATCTAAACTTATTCATAAATATTCTCCTCACAAGGTGAAATTGGGTGATGACTATCAGTATCCAATCAAAGGTGTTGGAGAAGCTTCCTACAAGTTAAACTCAGGCAAGCCAATGAAGATGAAGGAAGTTCTCTGTGTTCCAGGTTTAAAAAAGAATCTTCTTTCAATTTCAACATTGGACAAGAAAGGATTTAGAGTAGCATTTATTGATGGTCAAGTTCTTATGTGGCCTAGAAGGAAGACCCTTGATGATGCAATAGTGATTGGAGTTGAAGAAGGAGGACTCTACAAATTAAAAGGACATTCAAACTCCTCAATGGTTCATGATATTGTGAATCCCAATGAACTATGGCATAGGAGATTTGCTCACCTACACTACAAAGCTCTTTTGGTTGTGAGCAAAATGGTGACAGGTCTTCCAGAAATCCAAGCAGAACCAGATGGTGTGTGCAAAGGATGTGCACAAGGCAAGAACGTGAAGCACTCCTTTCCTAATAGCGATAACAGAGCCAAAGGAGTTTTGGACATTGTGCATTCAGACGTATGTGGATTGATGTCGAAAACTTCACTAAGTGGGTATGTATATTATGTATCTTTCATTGGTGATTACTCACATAAAACTTGGATTTATTTGTTAAAAGCAAAGAATGAAATTTTTGGCAAATTCAAAAAGTTTAAGGCTCTGGTAGAAAACTTGACAGAGCAGAAGATAAAGACCTTGCAATCAGACAATGGAGGTGAATTCACCTCAGAAGAATTCAAGGAGTATTGCAAGGAAGTTGGGATTAAGAGGGAGCTTTCTACTCCCTATAACCCTCAGCAGAATGGAATAGTTGAAAGGAAGAACCGAACAATCATGGAAGCAATAAAGGCCATGATCCATGATCAAGATCTTCCTATGCATCTATGGGCAGAAGCAGTGAAGACGACAGTGTACTTGCAGAATAAAAGTCCCCACTAGGTGCTTGAAAACAAGACACCCGAGAAAATGTTTTCAGGAGAGAAGCCAGAAGTCAACCATTTCAAAATATTTGGCTGCCCTGTATTTGTTCACGTTCCCAAGGAAAAGAGGACAAAGTTGGACCCATCTGGATGGAAGGGCATATTTGTTGGTTACAGTGACACATGGAAGGCTTACAGGATATACATTCCCGGTCACCGGAAAGTGGAGATCAGCTGAGATGTAACCTTCAATGAGAATGCAACTTTCAGTAAATCCAAACAGATCCGTGCAGAAGAGGTACATGAAGAAGAGAATGAAGTTCCTAAAGTTCCAGAGGCAGTTGAACCAGAGGAAGTCATTCCAGAGGATCATGACATGGTAGAACCTCAGAAACCAGCTGAGATACCTTCTCACAAGAGAAGACCAGCTTGGGCACAAGAGCTTATCAGAGATGTAGAAAGAATTGGTGCCCCAGAGAAATCTTTTAGGGAAAGTAAGAAGTCGAAGCTGTATTCCAACTACGTGGCATGCTTGTGTGACATAATGGATGCAGAACCTTCCAGTTATGAAGAAGCTGTAGAAAATCAAGTATGGAAAGATGCCATGGCAGAGGAATACCAGTCCATTATGCATAATGATTTCTGGGATGTGGTTCCCAGAACAAAGGAAAAATTTGTGGTGAGTTCGAAATGGATCTACAAGACGAAACACATAGCTGATGGCAGTATTGAAAAATATAAGGCAAGATTTGTGGCCCTAGGTTTCTCTCAGAAGGAAGGGATTGACTATGACGAAACTTTTGCTCCCGTAGCAAGATATACCTTGATCAAGACTATACTTTCATTGGCCGCTATGATGAAATGGAAGGTGCACCAGATGGATGTAAAGACAACCTTCTTGAATGGTGAAATAAAAGAGGAAGTTTATGTCGAGCAACCACTTGGATTCGAGACACATGACAAGGAGACTCATGTGTGCAGATTAAAAAAGGCTTTATATGGATTGAAGCAGGCACCTAGAGCATGGTATGGTAGGATTGACAATTTTTTGACGAGCTTGGGTTTTACCAAGAGTAGTGCAGATCCTAACCTTTAATTTAAGGTTGAGGATGGTGAACCGGTGATTCTACTGCTGTATGTAGATGATCTGTTTCTAACAGGTGCGAAAAAGCTCATCATTGAATGTGAGAAAATTCGCCACAGAATTCGAGATGAAAGATTTAGGAATGATGCACTACTTCTTGGGACTAGAAGTTTGGCAGAGATCAGATGGGATTTTCCTAAATCAAGGAAAGTATGTTGTGGAAATCTTGAAGAGGTTCGAGATGTTGCACTGTAAGGCCATGGTTACCCCTATAGTATCAAATCTTAAGTTGTTGTAGGATACAACTTCAAAGATTGTGGATTCTACCTTATACAAGAAGATAGTGGGCTCGTTGATGTATTTGATGAACACAAGATCATATATATGTTTTGCTATGAACACCCTGAGTCAGCATTTGGAGCAGCCCATATAGGATCATTTGGTTGTAGCAAAACATGTGTTGAGGTACCTTAAGGGTTCTCTAGATCATGGTCTCTGGTATAGATCTGACCATGAGTTTGGATTGTATGGATACTCGGATTCAGATTGGGCTGACAGTATTCCTGACCGGAAGAGCACTTCCAGATACTGTTTCAGTCTTAGCTCCAGTATGGTCTCGTGGAGAAGCAGAATGCAGTCATCTGTGGCACTCAGTACGACTGAAGCTGAGTATGTGGCAACATGTGCAGTGAGCAGAGAAGCAGTTGGCTTCGGAAGCTACTGTCTAGGTTATTTGGTCTCAGATTGGAGACGACTTGCATTTGGTGTGACAACTAGAGTTGCATGAAGTTGTCAGAGAACCCGATGTTCCATGATTGGTCGAATCATATCGAGATTAGACACTACTATATCAGGGATATGGTACAGAGGGGAGCAATGAGGCTCCAGTTCATGACTACCGAGGATTAGGTTGCAGATGTGTTCACCAAGCCACTGTTGAGGACAAAGTTCGAGTACTTCAGGAACAAGCTTGGTGTGGTCCCTCTTTAGAGGGAGTGACAGGTGGAACTCATCCAACATGAAAAAGGGGTGGCACTGAGTATGGAAAAATCTCATCCAACATGAAAATGGATTGGCGTTGAGTCTGGTGGGTCTCATCTAGCATGAAAAAGGGATGACACTGAGACAGGAGTGCACATGATCATGTACTGATGCATTGCAAGGAGTGGATGTCTTGGGGACATGTTGTAGCTATTGAAAGTTACCCATAGACCTTGGTTGCATGGGGTGAAGTCATGTTGCACTATGGATATCCGAGGATGTATAGATTCGCATGTTCAACAGTGAAGGGATGTGAGCTCGTGTGGTATCGGACTTGGAGTTTGTGTTTGGAAATAATACCTTCCTAGTTAAGAGGGAGTGTTAATATTTTTGGTGTAACTACAGAAGATATTCTTGTATATTTGTTTTAGTCAAACCTTTAAAAGATTATTATAATTTTATTGTACAAGTCGGCTTAACATAAAATATTATATTATTGGTATTTTACTTATAATTGTAAAAAGCCCCATTATGGCTAGTCGACTATGTTTTATGGGTTAGTTAGGTCAAGAGTCATGTCTCTTCAGGATACATTGTTGTGTATAAATAGATGATAGATTCCTCTCATTTGGACACACACTCACACACTTCTTTTGTGCATCTTAAAGCGCATAAGAAGGTCTTGCGCAAAAGTCTTGGAGACTGGTTCTTTTGGTGTTTTGGTCTTGGTCTTTCTTGGAGAACTATATCGCATCATTGTACTGGTTGAAGGAATCTATATTGAGGATTTTGGTTGCTGGGTTTTCTCCCCCACGATGGTTTCCCAGGACAATCTTTGTGTTCTATTGTATCTGTGATTGTCTATCTTTCAGTGATCCTACTACAATCGCTATTGGATTAAGTAATTGTAATTGTGTAACTAGAAAATTTAAAATTCTAACAATTCCCACCTATTTTATCATCAATTTACCTTGTTTATGTATTTATACCATTAAAATGATTCAATGCTGGAACAATTCCTTGATGAATGATGTTAAATAAGAGCTAGGCCACACATTTCCAAGTATAAACTTAAGCAACCCACAATAAATAACTAAACTCAAACAATCTCAAGGGTGCCTTCAAGTATTAGGGTTAGATTCCAAAGATAAACCAATGAAGTGAGATCAATACCCTAACAATTGTAACACCAAAGATATTTCTTGAAGAACCAATTAGCATATGTGAGATCCAACTTTCCAAGTACTATTGAGGTATAACAAAGAAAACCACTTAGATCCAAGCAATCTAGATTGAAAAGATGAAGCAAGATTAAACCCTAGATTGCAAAAGACAAACAAAAAAAGGAAAGGAAATAGAAAAATGGGTTTTTGGGATTTTTTTTGTTGAAAAAAAGGATAAATAACTGCCTAGAAAGGGCTATGGTGTCACTACAAAAGTCTAGGTGAAGCTTAGGGTTTAAAGGCGAGACAATGTTGAGGGCACCTAAGAGTATTTCCTATTAAGCATTGTCTAAGGCTAATAGGATTCTTCAGATTTGGATAAGGGAATTGGTCCTTTAGAGAGCTTCTCCAACTACTATCAAGGTGATCTCAAAGCATGACCATTGCAAGAGGGAAGAACCCCTAGACGTCCTACTTCAATGCAAAGGAACAAAAACTTCAATGGTCAAAGAGAGTAAGGCAAGAACTCTATACCTTAGTTGCCCCTCCAAGTCGAGCAAGATGCACTTCTTTGGCCTTGTAGTAGCTCTGTCCTCCAACAAACTTGAAAATAATTCTATCTAAACCTTTGATAAATATTCTAAAAACATCACATAGAAGAATATAGATGCACAAGAACTTTCTAGGCAAGTTTTCTCGTTAATTTCCACAAATGAAAATGAGAGAGACATCCTCCTTTTATAGATATAAGGAGCCTCCTTAATACAATGTGTAACACAATGTGCTAACTCAAAACCATGAGCAAAAACCATTGACCCAAGTCAAAACCATGGGCAAAATACATCAAATGGGGACAAATGATCCTCATAATCCTCCAACACATGAGCTGTCGATGTTTTTAGTAGCATCAGACAGGGACTTCCACGTGGGTTTGTGTTAACATGTGGGAGTTGTCCTTGTAACCTCCGAAAGCTTTAGAAGATTCACTTTATTAATTGATTAAGAAAGTGAATGTACTTTTGTAATAAAGTGAGTTTCATTTAATTAAATGCTAAAGTTGTGGCATTAGTAATTAAATTAAGTCCTAACCATTAGATCTAAAGTGAACCCTAGATTAGATCTCAGTTGTAGAGCATTTTAGGAGATCTAAGGTTTTGGACTTAGGGTAAACTCAAGGTTATAAAAGACAACCTATGCGAGAGGAGGATATACAATGACGGTACACAAAGAGTTGAGTGAGCAGTGGGGCAAGGGCCGAGGAAATGGTGCAAGGAGGCAGCAAGGAAAGTAGCTGCCAGCAAGATCAAATGATTGATCTTGCTACATTTGTATTTCCTTAGAAGGGCCATTATCCGAGGACGCGAGCCTTGATTTTATTTAATAAGATCATCACAGATCTGATTTTCCCATAAGGTTTTTTCGAGGGGTTTCTGTTGTTAATGCTTCTGCTGATTTATCATTAATAACCTAGATGTAATATTATACAGTAAATGTGTTTTGCTCGGAGTTTTTCTAACTGTGGTTAAATTAAAAAAAAAGAGGGGAAGTATCGTACGCTGTGCAGTCGCACTGTACAACGTACGGATTGTACGACCTCCGTATGGACGCATGGGTGTTGAGATCGTTGCTGTAGATTGACTGAAGGAGATCGAGCGTGCAGGCTTGGACGATCAACTGCTGAGATTGTGGGGAGTGTTATTTGGACGTGCGCTGAAGTAAATCCGTGGGTAGAGGAGCAGGTGGCAGTTGTGGCTGAGTAGTGCCAGCGGCAGGGAGTAACCCGTTGGTAAGGCAACAAGGCGAACGACAACCGATTGTGAGCAGAGGAGATTGAGGCCGTCATGTGAGAATTAGCCGGCGCAATAAGTGGATCGAGTGGCAAACGACTAGGAACCCACTTGACGGTTGGGTGCGAAAGTGAGACGAAGCCGTCGGAGGTCTGAAGCAGCCGCAAAGGAAAAAGTATCCACGCATGTGGTAGCGTGAGGCACGAGCTGCTGAGGAAAAGATGGCAGGAGTTGAGTCAGACAACCGTCGACGAGCTGAAGATCCGAGGAGAGTGCGGCTAGTTGGCAAGCGCAGGCTGTGTGGTTGTGGTGTGTGCTGCCGAATAGAGAGAACAAGCCACCGTGTGAAGCGAGCCGTCGGAATAAGAGTTAGAGCGGTTGGGCTATGAAAGAAATTGCAGCAACAGTTGCGTGGGAGATTTGGCGGTGGAGGTGGAGGTCAGCACAATGGGCCAGCTTCCAGGACTGGCCGCGGGCCACCAGCAGGCCGCAGACAATCGCAGAGGGCCGAAAGTTGTCCAACAGGGGGCTAGGAAGCCGCTGGCAGATCCAACAGGGGTCGGGCAGCAGGCAGAATGCCCAGAAATTTTCGGACAGCAGCCGAGCAGCCCCTGAATTGTCCAGGTAGTGGGCAGAGTGCCCAGAAAAGGCAGCAGTCGAGTAGCTACCAAGGTTACACTTGAAGGTTAATACCTCCCGCAGCTACCAAAACATCAACAAAATTGCCATATCTGTTTGCCCCATATATTTGTATCCGTTCCTGTATCTGTTTCAGTGCAACTTCGATTATGATTTATCTTTGATTATGATGTGATTATTTAGTGAATTGGGTTTCGTATTTGAATAACACATTGATTCTTTAACAACATTCCTAGAAGAAAGTGGCAACTTGGCCAGTATATAATGGATAACTCTTCTCTCAAATGTAATGTTCAAATACTTGTGTTTTGTTCATCTCTATTTTGCATGTAGTTCTTTCTAAACATGCTTGCTTGAGACTCCTGGACTTACTACATCAGAAGCTGGGGAAAAAGACTTCTAAGATGCTTAAGAAAAGATTGTTCCTTGGGAAATACTTCTAGCCTTTAGGGTTTTATGGAACTTCAATTTGACAAGAATGATTTTTAATGCGGCAATGGTTGCAGGGACATGATTTGTCCAATTAATGCAGGATTGTAATTGCATTCAATTTCAAACCATAGATCTATCATATATTTACTAGAAGTACGATGTATTAAAAGTACTGCACTTCTGATCTCTTAAATCGTTTTATTTGATAAGTGTTGCCAACGAAACTCAATGCTGTGAGTAATGATATTTGTTTGGAAGATCTTGCCTGTTTGAGGTACTTATTTTCTAACCAAGAAGCATTTTAGATGGGAGACTTGTTTTAAAACTTTAATTTTTGTTACTCAAAAATGGGAATTCATCTCGCAGTGTCTCAAATCTAGCTTTCATTTTTAAGAGAGAGTGAAATATTTATTTCTTGGACAGCACTACAAAATAATCGTGGTTAGTCTTATATCTATATTTGTAAGATTTTCGGGTTATTAGAAACATGCAAAATATTCGTTTTGTTGCCTCAAATCTATTTCCTCACTACACTCTACCTACAGGCTGTGGTGCATGTAAAATCTTTGCGGATTAATGCAGCCTGTACTGCTGATGTTCTGAGAGAGATGCTGGAGCCTGTTGCATGGTGTGCTGTTACTTTTCCATCATTGGCATTTGAGGTTACTACTTTCTTGCAAAGTTGTTTACAACCTGCACGCCCACTGGAGCAATCTGGCACTGCTATTGACCCCCCGCTTCATGATGCAGCAGTGGCTGCTTTCAGGCTATTTATACGGCAAAAAGTTCTCCCTGGGAGGGCGTTTTCATAAGGTATGCTGATCATACCAATGAAGGAATTTATACATCTTTCTAGTGTGTATCTGTGTAGTTAGTCCCAAGAGTTGTAACCTGACATTGTCTGTAAAAAATTACTAGAAGAGGCATAAAATCACCTCTCTCAAGAAGTTGGCTAAACTTATGTATAAATATTTAGAAAATTGCATAGTAATCACGGAATATGTTTTACTCACTATGCAGTCTTTTCTGCACGCGTTTCTTGAAAACAATGGGAGTGCCAAATGGATTGCAGTTAATCAGACGTGGGTTTTAGAAGGCTTGATTTTTAGGCCTCCTCACTTGATGCTTTGTAATATATGTATATAACATGTACATCAACTTTATTACATTTGCTAACATTTCATTGTAGTTTTTAGAGGCAGAAGTCCTCTAAAATTTAGAATGGGAAGCAGGAGTCTATAATCTACTATATGCCATATGGGTATGTGGCCTCATAGGCCATTCCATAACCCTGTAAAATGATAAAATTAAAAAACATTGCAGTCAATTTCAACAGTTGTTTTCTCATTTAATTTCTTTAGAGCTTATCATGTTTGTTATCAAGTTTTGAATTCGTTTCCAAAACATTGACTAGATGCTGCGGATGAGCTCACTCTGCATGTGTCGTGCTCAAAATTTGTTTGATAATCCATTCTTTTATTGTTCCTACATTAGTTAGGCAAAGGTCTTCGTATTTGCTTGCAGGGAATAACTATTTTTTTAAGAATACAAGGCCTAAACCTGCAGCATAGATCCCAAGTAGAATGCAGAAGTACAAAAAAATCTCGGAGTCAGTAAAATTGTGAATAAAAATCAATGTGAGGAACACATAACTTTTCCCCCATTTGAAAGACAATATTTTTGTGAACGTTGGTCGAGTTATTCTTCTTTTACACTCTAAAGTTAGGAAAAAGACACAGTTATGGATTACATGTCCCATGAATACTTACTAACACCCAGTGCACCATAGTCTGTTGGGGTCCTATGTTGATTTGTAAGCCTTTGGTAGTCCAAACGCCATTCTGCCACTCCTTTATTTCAATAGTACGTGATTTCAAAGTGGATAAGTCACGAGTACCATCCTTGCTAGCGACAATGACACTCTTGCGGTAGTCGTGCAGTTGGTCAGCTATTGTTTGGATCTCGTGCTCTGAGAACAATAGTGGTTGTCCGGGCTAAGCTACTATTCAATTATTGTGCCTGCTATTGAAATCTGTTGTAATCACTTGCACTCAGTAGTGTTTGTTTAATACTTCAAACTTATCTTTACTAGGAATACAATATTACGAGTTCATATATTCAAGGCACCGAAAGAAACAATATGAATAAAGTGCATTTATCACAAATAAGACATGATTACATTGTATTCATGGGTGAAAACCCCCGAAGTGAGATTGTGTTTAGCTCCCACTTTACAAAATCAGGATGTTTTTATATCATTAGTTTACGAATATTGTCCCATTCATAGATATAAGCTGAAGGAAGTTAATATTATGCAGAGCAGCCCCTCGGGATATGTTGATAGGAATCACTTCCAAAAAAGACGAGTCTAGGAACAAATTAGGTTTCTCATGCACAATAGACATGGAAAATATGGAATCTTATGTATAAATAAAAAAGCTGTGTAAACACAAATTCTTAAAAGTTCATCCCAAACATAGAATGTTCTACAAATAATGTCAAATTTGAGAATATTATATTCATGAAAATAAATGGGGATTTTATGTGTTAAGGAAATCAAATAGAGGTAATAGGGATTTTATAAGTATTTATGAAATCAAATAAATAAAAAAAATGTAATGTCAATTGGGTCTAGTTTAGCTGGTTTAGAGGAGTGTTATCCTCCCCACCTAGGTTCAATTCCCACAAGTGGCATGTTGAGCTTTTAACGAGTATATTGTTGTAATGGTTTTGAGCCTTTTTGTTGACTTGAGCTTGTGCCTTGAAGAATCTAGGGTTTACCTTGGGTACCATCCTCAGAATGAGTGGAAGTGTTCGAGGTTTTTTCGGAATAAATTACCCGAAAAAAAAAAGAAAAAAATGCAAGTACCTCTAAAGATATTAGTAGTAATGTTTGTAGAAGTACATATATATTTGTAATTAACGGATAAATGACTTACCTACTTAAATACTTACATAAATAATGCTCTATATAATGAATCTCCTCAAGGTAACAATGATCCGTAAATGGAAGGCTTATAGCCTATCCATTTCACCAACACTGAAACCTTTGCAATAAAAATATAATCTAGAATGGAAAACTTGTAAGATGGATTGTCAGTTTAATACCACGGTGTAGCAACCTCAATTTACACCTCAATCAATTGGAAACACTCTTATATCCATTAGCAATTATCTTTACATTTCCTTAGCTCTCACTGTCTAACAGTAACTCAACTAGCCAAGCCAATAGTTGAGTCGACCACCCCAATGGTCAAGTCAACCAAATGATAGATCGATCAATTTCCCCAATGGCTGGGTCGACCAAATGATAGATCGATCGACTTCCCCAATGGTAAGGTCGGTCAAATGATAGAACGATCGATTACTCCAATGGTCGGGTTGACCAAATGATAGACTGGTTGACTATTCCAATGGTTGGGTCGAGCAAATGATAGATCGATTGACTACTCAAATGGTCAGGTCGACCAAATGATAGACCAATCGACTACTCCAATGGTCGAGTTGGCCAAATAATAGAAAAGGTCGACTACTACAATGGTCAGGTTGACCAAATGATAGACCAATCGACTTAAGAAGGGGGATACGACCGAAGTGGAAGGAGTCGACCAACAGTGAAGCGGGATGCTCAAGGACGAGTCGGGTTGACCAACAACATAGATAATTACTTAGAGGGCGAATTTGACAACCAACAATGAAGGGAAAACCTATGAAAGGCGAATTGGGAAACCAACAGTAGAGGAAAACACCTAAAGGGCGAATTTGGTGACCAATGATGCCAAAAAACGTTTGGTGGGAGAATATGGTATTTGGAGGAAAATGTTTAGGGATGAATTGGATAATTGGCGAAAAAAAACCATTGTATCTAGCTCATGGGAAAATAACAAATGCCTAAGCAACACTAGAATGCATAATATGGTCTTTATATAGCTTATGGGAAAAGGAAAACACCCCAGAAATGATAACACTGTAACAAATGTCCCGTGGGCGAAGTGTAGACACCATGCAACAACAATTCCACTCCAGAAGTGAGAGAAATCCCCCCAACGACTCTTAAAACTAAATCAACAACTTCCAGGTAAATAGAAACAACTTTGGAAGAATCTCCATACCTCCTTCATGGTTCATCCCACTTATTTTCCATGATCTCCAACCTTCACCAAGATTCTCAACCTCCCATAATAGCAATGAAGGGGAGAAATGCATTTAGCTACAACCCTAGGCTCAATAGAGGATGAAAACCAACAATATAACCTAAGGAATGGAGACTAAAGGTCCATGAAGCCCACCCTACCTTTTATATGATTAGGTTAGGCCTACTAAGGTTTTAGTTATTGATATGGTCCAATACAAGTGTTCCACATGTCTATCTCAAAGGACGCATGGCTATGGTTGGGTTTGCCATACGCATGATCCTATTTTTTACATTTTTTTAGTTATGAATGTAACTTTGTAGAGGAAAACTACAAGGGAGACTTGAGCCTAGATTATCCTTTAACTTCTATGAAGAAAAATGTATCATGCATGATAGTTGCAGGGTTAGTGAAGGAAAATTGTGATGATGATTAAATGATAATGATTATAGGAAATTTGAGGTTTAAAATAGGCATGCTAAGGAAACTAAGAAAGAAAAAGAGCTTATGCCACATCATACTATGTTATATATATTATGTAGCAAAAATAAATATTTATTTTCTCATTAATGATACTTTCCATGTAAGTTAGGTCGATGTAGAGTTATGAGATGAGAGTTAAAAACAATAATGAAAGATTTAGATTATTTTGCACACAAAATAAATGATAACGTATTAACAAAATAAATGATAAAGTGTTAAGACATTTCTATTTATATGCATTTGAAGATTTAGATTCTTGTGCACACAAAATAAATGATAAAGTGCTAATACATTTCAATTTATATGCATTTGATTTATTGTCATCATATATATAACATATAACTGATAATTTTTATATTTAATATTAAATTTATAACTTACAAAACAAACTAGTAATTTAATAGATATAATTAAGTAATATAATAATGCTAAAACTTTATTCATTATTATTCCTTTATATAACCTTTAAAATTACTTATATTAAATGTATATTTTCTAGGCATATATATTAGAGGAAATTTGAGAGAAAATGTGCCCTCCAATTGGAGATGCATTTCATTGGCTAAAACTTGAATTAACACGATTTAAGGGTAAAAAACAAAATTACATCTTCAAGTATTTTCCAATTTATCTCACCATAGGTTCCCTAAAAGTAGGTTCCCTAAAAGTGTAGTGTGACTACTCATTCATGCATCCAACAAATGGAGGGAAAACATAGATAGATTGATTTTGCATGTAATTTTAATTTATCTCATTGTAGTCTCTAAAAGTGTCATAGTGTGATTTGTTTGATGCACTTGACATAAACTAAAAATACATGTAAAACCTATTTATCTACTTTTCCCCTCCAAAATACTCTATATGCACCTTGTTTGAAATTTATAAATTTTTTAACAATAAAATGTTTCTTCCCAATACTTTAAATAGAAGTTAGTTTATTAGATTTTAATAATAGTTATACCTTATTTCTCAATACTTTAAATAGAAATTAGTTTACTGGATTTTAATAATAGTTAGTTTATTATATCTTAATTCTCAACACTTCATTTTTTTGCCATTTAAAAAATGAAATAAAATAAAATAATATTTCAATTATTTTAAACGTTTTGATAATATAAAATACTTATCATTATCCATGGCTATCCCCCATTATGATCTTAATCAATGCGAGATTTGTTTTTTTAATTAGTAAAAGCAATGATAATATAAATTATTCCATATTTATTATTCTAAGGATATTTAATAACTTTCATCAAGATCTTAACCAATGTAAGGTTTATATGCACTTAACTATGTAAAATAAAAATTGGACACATATTCACGCTTGACTTTTATAGTTAAAACTCAATGATTATCGTTGACTCACTTTCTTGAAATTTTATTAGTTTTTAACTTCCTACTCAATAAAGACCTTTTTGCTTATGATGCCCATTTGAGTCAAATTTTCTCTAATTGATAAAAAGGGGATTGGAAAAAACACTTTAGCACTTTCATCATGATCCCCCCTTCAAAGATTATGTGAGGGTATGGAGTGCATAAGGAAGTTATCATTGCAAGTGTGATCGGTTTGACACTCTATTTCAGATAGGCTATACGAAATTGGAGTGCTAACAAATGCCCCCTAATGTGTGAGGACAAGAGTGCAATAAATGGCTGAAAAGCATTATGTTTTTTTAGCAAAGGAGACCGTTGAAGTCCAAAGTGAGGAAATCACTAACAAAGTCAAAGATAAGAGAACCATTTATTGGTACAAGGAAGGTTAGTATATAAATATTCTTTTTCTCGAGGTAGGAGTAGTTGTTGGATTACTGAGAGGTGGGGTGAACAAGTAATAGAGCAATTTAATCATTTTTAACCACAAAATGCAAGTGTTATATCAATGTAGCATTATCATCCAATAGTTGTAGAGTAAATAAACAATGAACAAATGAACAATCATATACATACACAGTACACCAATGTTTTTATGTGGAAACCCAAAGCGAGAGAAAACCACGTAATGGTTTTTCTTATATGTCTTTAAAAATTACACATGTTCGACCTGTTACTGAATCCCCAGAAGGGAAGTGGGGAAACTGAAGGAACGTTGAGCAAAGAAGGGGCACACTTCTTGGGGTGGGACATGCATGTGGGGAATGAGAGGATGTAGGCTGGTGGGTGGAGATGGCACCTTAATATGAACATTTATGCTATTTGAGAGACCTTAGCATGGCTAAGATTCCTTTGCCCTGGTGGAGTTTAGCTCCAGTTTGAGAGTGTCCTATTGTTGAGAGTTTATGAGTGTCAATTTTCACATGCAACTCTATGTGACTAATTTCAGATCTGAAAATTGCTTCCTAGTGATCTAACTATCTTTAAACAACTTTACACTGAAATTATTGACTGAAAACATATGCAATGAAAATAACAAGATCAGAGATGAATCATCAATACACAAGAGACAATAATTTTGTTCTATAACTTTATCCAACCCTTCAAATATGAGGACAAAAACCAGTCATATGTACCAATACAATATCACCAAATATGATGACAACCTTGTCCTTCCAAAAAAAGAGAATCCGAGGACAAAACAGAAAACCAAACCTCAACTATATTATGAAAATCTCCTCTGTTGATCTAGGAGGATCTCAGTGGACACCCACCTTGTCCAACTAACTTAAAACAATTTTTTGGCAACTTCTATTTTTAACAATTTTTCTGTTCCTGAACTTTCGGGGCCATTTTGAGGGCCCGAACGACGTTTTTTCGTGACCAGACACCTCAATGATAGCTGAAGTCTCTTATTGCCCCCCCTAAATAAATCTCCTTGTCAAACCTTTCTAACGAGCTATCATGTGCCCTAAACAAAGATCGTATGGAAAAATTACGACCTTGGGAAGTTGATGTACTAACTTACCCCAATAGGGCCCACATGACTTTTGGCGCTTCATCTCCTCTTTTGGATGTCTAGGGTTTTGGAATTCATGTTTATTGTAAAAAGGCCTTCAGAGCCTCATTGTATTCATCTTCTTGCGAATGAGTGTAGCCATCACATCTCTTCTCAGAGATAAGCTGCCACCATTATAGCAAGCTTGTTTTCAGTCTGCATTTTATAGTTTTCAACATCTTTTTTATTTAATAGAAGCCAAGTTTTACTGTATCTCTGTTATTGTTCACTGTGTCTCTGTGTTAATATTATAAATCTTTGGTTTCATTTCATTCTGCTCATAAATCCGGATCAGTGGTATCAAAGTGGTCTGCTCCTTGTCGTTTTTTTTAATGCATGTCCTTGACGCGGTTAGGGTATAGAGAGTTGGGTCTAGAGCTTGTTTCTATTGAGGACAACTGCTCTCGCACGCCCAAAAAACCGTCCATGGTGGGCGAAAAGAAAGATGATGGGACATGAGATCCTTTCAAAATGTTGCTCGAGGAAGCCCTTGAGCGACAGAGGAATGAGATGATGGACAACTTTGAACAAATCCTTCGACGACTGTCGACAAGCGACACATCCACCTCAAGTGGAGGCACCATCCCCTTCAAGGTACATATCAATTTTGATATTCCTATATTTGAAGGTCAAATAGATACTGATGTCGTAGATAAATGGTTAAACCTTCTAGAAGAGTATTTTTCTGTCTACAACTTTTTCGATAGAGAAAACATTACATTTGCGCTCCTCAAGGCCACCCCCCATGTCAAAGATTGGTGGGAGACTTTTTGTGAACAAAAGGAAATAAAGGGATCCACATTATTTGCAGTTGCACCCACTTGGGGTTCCTTCAGGGATGCTATTAAGGAATAATACTACCCTCTTGGAAGTTGTGATGACTTGTATACAAGATGGACCACACTGAGTCTTTGTGTTAATATTATAAATCTGTGGTTTCATTTTGTTCCGCTCATAAATCCGGCTCATTTGCCCACAAATTTGCTGCAGACCACCTGTACGAATTGTTGAGGTCACCTGACATCATCCTGTACGGACTTGCTCCTGCCTAGAAGAACTTGTATGGATGTATGCAATTGTTCTCACAACAACCTACGTACGTACACCATTGTTCCCACTACAATCCATGTACATGTATTCATACAACTCGCTCCACTCGTACACCTTCTTCCTTATGTGATTGCTTCTCTCTCCCACACGTGCGATGTGATTTTCCCTGCCAAGAACAAAAGATAGAGTCCCCAACACTAGGCTAGATTTGTCATCCTAGCAGAATTTCCCTTTGCTGAAATCACCAAGCCTCCTAGCACAAGTGCATACTCACTTATGCTAACTCCATTCTTCCACACATGATACCACATTATGATACAATGAGATGTCACAATGATCTCTCTCCTTTATATACAATTCTTGGGGGTCACCATAGAAGTTCCTTCACAAGTCAACATCAAATTAGGCTTTCCTTGTGGGTGTGAAGCCTCGATACAATTCCACAAATCTCATCACCAAATCGATGAAGCCCCCACTCAAATCCAAGGGGGGTTTAACCAAACCGAAAGGATAATCTAGTGCCAATGAAGATTCCCACATGCATGACTCCTTGGCCTCTAGTGATAATACCACCCAATGCTACAAAAATCAACAATGAGCAGCAAAGTCTATGGATGAGAGGAAAGTCCGAGGTCTGCATTCATTTGGTGGTTTATTTACAAAAGATAAGTGTTTTCTTGTGTATTTCATTTATTACTGTGTTTATAATTGATTTAATTATGTTGTGGTTTCTCTGTTATAATTATGCTTGAAATTTATATGTTATTAGGAATATATTTCTACTCATATGTAGAGCATACTCTTAAAAATTAAATGGTATCAAAGTTGGAAATTTTTATGTGGCATTTCCTAGCTTGGGGCTCGAGATACTACAATGTGGTATCAGAGCTTCATTTTTGTTGCTAAGCCTGCATGGGCCGAGTTAGCAGAGTGTTGAGGACGAAAATTGTAGAAAATTAATTTCTGGACTATGTCTGCAATTTAGCATTTATATGAAGCGTCTCTCTTAAATCTTAACCCAGACTTCTTGTCCTGAAGATGGATCTTGATATGGATCCGAAACGTCGACAATCCATCAACAAAACTGTGGTTTTTCCGAACTTCACTGAAAACCCTCACCACATAAATCTTATTGAACATATATTATTGTAGTGAAATTGAGGGAATTTGATGAGTAATTGGAAGAAAACAAGCCCAAGGATTAAAAGCCTCCAATTTAAATCTTTAATTGGGAAAATTCAGGACTGTAGATGGCCGAATTTCAAAGTTGCTGGGCGACCATGGCACCCATGACAAAATTGGGGCGAAATTGGGCAAAAGCTCAAATTTCTATAAAGGAATTCATGGTGAATTCGATGTGAAGGAGTCAATTTTCGAATGAATAAGTTAAATTAATTCTTGCAGGGCCGAAATTGGTCATATTGAGCTGATCACAGAGCTTCAATGGTGGCCCGATTTTTTTTCTTCGAAATTATGTGTTACAGGGCATTTGGGGAAAAATGAAAAATTTGGAAAAAATTGACATGGGGGCCATGTGTCAGTTGACATGCCATAGATGTGTCGTGTACCTTCGTGGTGGAAGGTACATGGTGGTAGGTGAATAGACGATAGGTAGCAGACGACGTGGAGCTGCAGTGGTAGGAGCTTTCCTGTCTTGCGGAATCGTGAGTTGGACCCACAAAATCCTGATGCACGGGGGTTCCCTGGTGGTTTTGAAATCCACCAGGGGGGACACAATTCACCAAGAGCCGACACATCATCAGGCCGAAAACTGACAGTTTCCTTTGCAGATGCCCCCCCTTTTGTTAACGATTGGCAGGTCTGGGGGCCTCACGATGCATTAGTGGCCTTCGATCATGATCATGATCGTTGATCGTGCCAAAGACCTCTGTCGTCCAATCAAACAAACGTTAAACTTCATGTGTCGGGGAGAATGGGTGCGGGGTGGGGCCTGCCCATCCCTGCAACCCTATGAATAGATGCCACGTGGGCGACCACGGGATGTGGGCCCGTAAATTACAGTATTGTACATCAACAAAGGTAAGAAAAGAGAAAATGAGGTAAAGGAAGGTAGCAGAGGTTGACGGGGCAGGGCCAGGGTGGCTAGTGGCTTACATGGTGCCACCTTGAGGTGCCACATGGACCATGATTCCACGCCAGCATCCCAGTCAGCGGACTTAAAATAAATTTCTTAGAAGATAATCAAATTTACCAGCAAATTTTAGTGATTTCCAAGTCATTTTTCTGTAGGCTATTTTCGGGGGCCTAAATAAGACTTTTTGGAAATCAAATTCGTACAAAAATGTATGTCATTCCAAGAGATAGTGTTTGCATCTAAAATGATAGAGCTCGAAGAGAGATTTCTAATGACGTAATCTGTTCGTCAAACAGAGCTTGTATGAGGGAGTTGCAGACCAACCACTCGAGGGTAATTGTTGGGTACTAGTTCACTCTGAGGGCCATAACTTCCTACTCCAGAATCAGATTGAGGTATATGAGCAGTTTACGAAATTTTTTTGAGCCATATAAAACAACCATGGAGTTAGTGTTGGAGAAATTTCTATTTTCGACACACTAGTTTAGTGGGACTTATCTGACTAGTTCTATTTTAGATTTTCTAATTTTAGACCATCACTATTATGCATGCATTCCTAAGATAGGATGTCATTGCCTATATGAGTGAATATCACTCACTCATTGAATATATCATAATATACATTGATTCTCATTCTTTATATCGTCTCTCTCTTCCTTTTCTTGACAAGATTTGTTTGTGTATGCTTTAGCTAGGTCTCCTGTGTAGGTTTCCATGAAACACTGACATGGTATCAGAGTCGAGCTGCTTGGAGCAACCCAGACAAGCCAGAGAAGAGCGGAAGATGATTTGAGTAAACCTAGTTTCTGCCATCGTCACAACCTATCCCTATCGAAAGGTGCGACAATTGGAATCGTCGCAGCCTATCCATTGCTAGGGTGCGACGGTCACACTCACACTTAAGAATTTTTTTTTTCTTGGGATCATCGCAGCCTATACACAGCTAGGGTGCGACATCGTTGCATTGTACTCTTCCACCATGGAGGAAACTTGTCAGATGCAAATGGGTCTATAGGACCAAGAGATCAACAAATGATCAGGTGAGCAGGTACAAGGACATATTAGTTGCAAAAGGATTTCGATAGATTCATGGGATAGATTATGATGAAACCTTTGCTCTTGTAGCAAAGATGGACTCCATTCGCTTAGCTCTAGCCATTGCAACAACCAAAGGATAGAAAGTTCACTAGATGGATGTGAAGAGTGCTTTTCTTCATGGTGACCTTTCAGAGGATATCTACATGCAGCAACCGCAGGGGTTCATTCAAAACTCATATTTAGTATGTAGACTGAAGAAGTCTCTCTATGGCCTCAAGCAGGCACCTAGAGCATGGTATGCAAAGATGGATTCTTACTTTCTTTCAAATGATTTTGTTTGATGTAAATCTGATTCGAATGTTTACATGCTGAGGACTACTAACTCTGTGATGATTTTAGTACTCTATGTTGATGATCTTTTGATCACTGGTAGCTCTGCTTCAGCCATTGCTTTGGTCAAATATATTTTGCATGATAGGTTCTCTATGACAGACATGGTTCCACTACACTTCTTTCTTGGTCTTGAGATTAGTTAAGATGCTTCCAACATCAAACTTTCTCAGGCTAAGTATGTCAGGGATCTTCAGGATAGATTCCACATGACAGACTGTAAGTCTGCACCTACACCCTTTTTATTTGGGATCAAACTTGAGGATGGCGGGGATACACCATTAGTGGACATCACTTTGTATCGACAGTTGGTGGGGAGTCTTCTGTACCTCACCCACACCTGTCCAGATATCTCATATGCAGTAGGATCGGTTTCTAGATACATGCAGTAACCCCATGATCTGCATTGGAAGGCTTCCAAGCGCATCCTCAGATATGTTCATGGCACCTTGAGTTATGGGATTCACTATGTAGCTGGTTGTGCATTAGATCTCATAGGCTTCACAAATTTAGATTGGGTTGGTGATAGCATAGATCGCAAGTCCACGTCCGGGTACACTCTCAGTTTGGGGTCAGGTCCAATTTGCTGGTCAAGTAAGAAACAATCAACCATTGCTTTATCTTCCGCAGAGGCTGAATACATAGGAGTAGTCAACTGTGCCATTCAAATACTTTGGCTTCAACACTTCCTTACTGAGCTTGGTATCCAGTTTCGTTGTCCGACTATTATATGGTGTGACAATCAGAGTACATCGAGATTTTGTAGAGATCTAGTACAACGAGATTTTGCAGAGATCTAGTACAACGACAACGAACCAAACACATTGAGGTCCACATTCATTTCATCAGAGATTTAGTACATGATAGGATCATTGATTTGCAATTTTGTCCTTCCTCTGAACATACGGTTGACATATTCACCAAGACCATCACTGGGCAGAAGTTTTAGACTTTGCAGGATCGTCTTGCAGTGAAGAACACAGTTTCCTAGCAGTTGCCTTTTCTTCTTTTGATGCATTGTCTTTTGAGNGTGAGGTCTCCTGTGCAGGTTTCCATGAAACACTAGTTGCACTGTACATGAGTACCTAATAAGGCCTACTAGCTGGGACTCATTTTTTACTCCATAGTGATGTTCAGGGGGTGTTGGAGAAATTTCTATTTTCGGCACACTAGTTCAGTGGGAGTTAACTGACTATTTCTATTTTAGACTTTCTAGTTTTAGACCATCACTATTATGCATGCATTCCTAAGATAGGATGTCATTGCCTATATGAGTGAATATCACTCACCCATTGAATAGATCATAATATACATTGATTCTTATTCTTCATATCGTATCTCTCTTCCTTTTCTTGATAAGCTTTGTATGTGTATGCTTTAGTGAGGTCTCCTGTGCAGGTTTCCATGAAACACTGACAGTAAGATTCAAAATATGGGCACCTAAAAATGCAGAAGAGGACGTAGAAAGCAACTGTAACATTCATGACTAAAAATATAAATTTGCCTAAAACTTTATCAGGATGTATCTAGCAGCTTGGAGCTTAGTTGAAGGTGAAACTTGGACAAATTGTCCAAAATATGGTTATCTAGGAACCCAATTGATATCTTGTCAAACTTCCAAATGAGCAGGTGTAAAGATGCATAAGCACAACTAAAATTGCACCTGGTTGAAGGATGCGTTGAAGGAGTAAATTGATAATATTCAAATGACCATAACTTTCTGCTCAAGACTCAGATTGAGTAAGAAAATAGCCATTGGAAAGGGCTTGGAAAGAGGATTCTGAATATTCACACAAAAATTCAAATTGGATAGTTAAATTCATCATGAATCAAGAGAAAAGATTCTGATGCACTTATGGAACAAAATTGTGCATAGTTTTCATAAATTTCTTAAATTATTTAGTCTAACAAATCCTATTTCCTACACATTTTGCAAATTTAAGGACAGATAGATAAGTACAAAATCAACAAAGAGACCAAAGACATGAAAGATGCACAAAGGAATTACAACCATGAGGATGAAGTCAAGGGGTTGTGTGTCAGCATAGGTAATGAAGGAACAAAGTCTAATGGGCATGATGAAGGCACAAAAGAGAGCATGAATTTGATAGAAACAATAAAGGGTCTTCAAAGAGATGTTCAGAGTTATAAGAGTGATAATGAGAGGCTTATGAAAACCAATGAACAACAAGATGACTTCGACATGTATCAAGTTGCTGCAAAGCTTGGACATAATAGAGAAGAAAATGGATAAGGAGACAGAATCAAGCAAGTCAAAGAGTCACATGTCTCATGATAAAAGAAGAGAAACACATCATGTTTATAGGCATTATCACCACCCACCAAGGCATTCAGTGAGGAGATCACACATTAGTTCAATTCCATCTCATGTCATAAAGCGTAGGAGAAGGTTTGGAGTGAAAGAACTACACGGTGAAATGAATAAGATTAAGCCTCCTACCTTTAATGGTGAGCACAAGAAAGATGAGGATGTAGAGATTTGGTTGTTAGGCACGAGGAAGTACTTTCAATTACATAATTACTCCTCATAGGCAGAAGGGAGAATTGCAATCTACCAGCTCAAGGGGAAAGCATCAATGTGGTGGAACCAATTTGTGCAAGTGCAACACATTGTTGAGAAGAAGATTATTTGGAGGGAGTTCAAAACGTATTTTCAAAAGAAGTACTTGACCAAGTGTTATTATGATAGGAAGATGAAGGAGTTCTTCGAACTCAATATTGAGAGTATGACCATGGATGAGTATGAAAGGAGATTCTTAGAGTCGCTGAAATATGTCGACTTCATCAAGGATGAACATGTCAAGATTCAAAGGTACCTGAGTGGACTGCCATCATTTTTCAGCGATAAGATACAATATGATGATCTCAAGACACTAGATGAAACCATAAGGAGAGCTAAATGCCTCTATGGACATGAATGGGATGAACACAAGGGAAGATTTGAATATCATACCTTTGGGCTCATATGATTACCTCAATGATATGGATTGGTTGGACAAACATCACGTTGTCCTAAACTGTTATAACAAGGCTTTTACTTGCTTGGATGAGGAAGGGAATTTGAGGATAGTTCAAGGTATTCCAAGGCAGTTACTATCATAGAAGTTTCAACCTTACAGTTGAATAAGAGCTTCAGGAAAGGATACCAAATATTTGTAGCTCATATGGAAGAGACACCTAAAACATAGTTACCAACTTAACGAGAACTCTCAAGAGTTCTCGTTTTTTTAGCATGGCTATTTTTACCCTTAAATCAAAAAGTGGTGCTATAGGTAGCACCTTTTTTTTTTTTTATGGGGGTTAAAATTCGGACCCATTCAGACCCGTTGCGTTAACAACGATGTCATTGTGGGCAAAGACTTTAAAATTGACCCTTGAATTGAAAACCGATGCTACTGGTAGCACAGAGTTTTTTTTTGGAGTCAAAATTATAATTTAATTGACACTGAGACCTCGGGACCTTAAGAGGATAAGTGATTACTTGTAATTCTTTAGAATTAAAATATAAAATTTTATATAAAATATTAAACTTAAAAATAAAATACATAATATACATAGTTATAAAATCATTAAATTAAAATAACATGTTTTTACAATAAGTTAAAAAATGATATATATAAAAATATTATTTTAAAATAAAGTTTAAAAAAACAAAAAAAATTATAAAACAAATGAAAAAATTCGAAAAATAAAAATAAATAACAAAATCCATATTTACTAAAAACAAAACTTAAAAAGATGTAAAGAAATTAAAAAGTATATTAAAAAACTAATTGAAATACAAAATTTAATATTAAATTAAAAAATAAAAAAACATTAAAAAAAACTAAAAAATTAAAAAAATATATTAAATAAAAAAAATAAATTTAAAATATAAAATATTAAACTTAAAAAAAATACATAATATATATAGTTATAAAATCATTAAATTAAAATAACATGTTTTTAAAATAAGTTTAAAAAAATGGTATATATAAAAAAATATTTTAAAATAAAATAAAAAAAAAATAAAAATTATAAACAAGGGTTTTAAAATAAAATTAAAAACAATTTTTTTTTTTTTTATAGGGGAGGTTGTGGGGGGCCATGCCGGGCATCACCCCCCATGATGCCCAGCCATCCCACGTGTGGGTGCTGTGGGGGGCGATGCCCCGACATCGACCCCCACAACACCCCAATCTTATATATCCTTTGTAATCATATAGATATTTTGTAATGTGTTTTCAATTTTTTGTTTTAATTTTAATTTGTTTTAAATATTATTAAATTTCTTTTTATTTGTTTTGTTTTTTTTTTTCAATTTTCTTAGTTTAGTTTTAATTAAAAATTGATAGGTTTTGTATTATAAATTTGTTTTTAATTTAGAAAAAAAATTGGTTTTCTATTTTTCTAAATTTGAGTAGAAGTTTATTTTAAAATTGGTTTTAATTCTTTTTTATTGATTTTATTAAAATTGTTTTGTTTTCAATTAATTGTTGTTTTTAAAATATATATTTTTGATTTTTTTTTGATTTTTTTTATTTTAATTTTAAAGTTTTAGTCTATGATGTTTTAATATTTTTTATTTTAGACTTGAATTTTTTTTTTTTTTTTAGCCTTTTTCAAGTATTTAATTTTTTTTTTT
>JASDQU010586067.1:80806-93664 GCA_032191745.1 Picea mariana | reverse complement strand
TTTTTTAATGATTATTTAAAAAAAAAATGTATATAAATTTTTTAAAAGTATTGTTTTTAGGAAAATTTTAATTTTTTTTTGTTTACTTTTAGTTATTTTTCCTTTTCACCTTGTTTTTTATTTTTATTTTTTAATTTTTAAATTGAATTTTGAATATATTTTTTAAAATGTGTTTTTTTGGGTCATTTAAAAAAATTATTTGCGGCGATTTTGTCCTTTCTATTTATTTATTTATTAATGTAAATTTAAAGAAAAACAATTGTAAATAAATTTTCAAGTGATCATTTGGGGTCCAATTTTGGGTTGTTTATTTGCATAGGGATTTGTTGTCAATGTCACAATTTCAATTAGGTCATAAAGAGCTATGATTTTCACATTTAGAAAAAAACATTTTGTTTTACGTAGCATCACTTTTTGATTTAGGTGCTGATTTTAAGGTTTTTTTGAGCAACTATATGAGTTTTGAAGGCCATGCTTAAAAATGTTGTAATTTAAACCCCGTTAGAAAAAATGGTGTTACCGATAGCATCACTTTTTGATTTGGGGGTTGATTTTCATGTTTTTTATGCAAAAATATGGGTTTTAAGGGATAAAGTTCTCGTTTTGAGGTCACAATTCTTGTTAAGTCGATAACTTTGTTTTAAAGGATAAAGTGTCAAATATTGAAGACTATGCTGTACTAAAAGAATTTGAAGACATATTTAGAAAAATACCGGGGTTGCCACCCACGAGAGATATTGATTTCTCTATCAATTTGATGCCTGGAGCAACCCCAGTATTCAAGACTCCTTATAGGATGAGTACACTAGAGTTGAAGGAGTTGCAGCTTGAGGAACTTTTGAAGAAGAGCTATATACCCCCAAGTGTATCACCTTAGGGTGCCCTAGTATTATTTGTGAAAAATAAGGTGTTGAAGTTTTACTTATACAACTAGCAGTGACAATTCTTTTTTATTATTATAATCATTTAGCACATTAGCTACATAAATAAGATCACTGAAAGAGAGGCAATCACAGAAACAATAGAGACACATAGATTATCCAGGGAAACCCTCACGGGGAAGAAAACCCAACAAAACTTTTTCAATATAGATAGACCAAAGATCCTCCTTGACGTCACCCCCAGTTGCAACAACTACTCCTCCAAAACTTGCGCACTGCAGAGCTAGGTGGTGTGTGTCCAAATGAGACACTGAACTCTCTTATAAATAGTGGTCTGGCTAGTCTATAATTATGCCTGGGATGACCTGTCACTTTACCCTCTTAATTTAAAATTAACTGTCAAGGCAAAATAGGGCTAACTTTTACTAAGGCACAATAGGGCCTAATTAAATGTAATATAATAATATTATTCAACTCTCTCTCAGGTAGAATATTATTTGAAGTTATAATATTTCAACTCTCCCCCTTAACAAGAAGGGTATTCTACTGACAACATTAATAACAACTAATTGGACTCAAGAGGAGGGGACATTGTCATCAACATTGGGAACACTGCCGGTCATATCTATAGGTCATAAGAAGTTTTTCTCATCATCAACACTAGTAGAAACTGAACATCATCATCATCTGCAGCACTGAGCTGGAGTAACATCATCATCAACAACAACATGAAGCTAGAATAACATCATCATCATCAACAACATGAAGTTGGAACATCAACATCTATATGTGGCAACAAAATGAGGCAGGTGCATCAACAACATTTGTGGTACTATGACAGAGCATCCTTACCGGACCTTCGGGATCTGCCCAGGAATCATAAGATTCCCTAGGATATAGAATCCTAACTGAGCTACCACTACTGACCACAACTGGAATATACATGCATAGGTACTCTGACAGACCGTCCTTACTGGACCTTCGGGATTTTCCCAGGGATGATTAGTGCCCTAGGATATAAAATCCTAACTGAGCTACCCAACTGTTGGTCAGGATACCATAGTATCATCAACATCACTCCCCCTTTCAAGGGAGGTCCTTTCAGACTACACCAAGCTTGTCTTAGAAGTACTTAAACTTCACACGAGACAGAGGCTTAGTCAACACATCTGCAACCTGCTCATCTGTGCCAACATATTGGAGCTTTACAACTCCCTTCTGCACCATGTCACAAATGTAGTGATACCAGATATCTATGTGCTTCGTCTTATCATGAAACACTGGGTTCTTTGTCATGTTTTTGCAACTCTGGTTATCCATATCGAACATACCTGTTATCAACTTTCGAAGCCATATGGCTTCATAATTGGTGGAGCATATTGCAATGTACTCTGCTGCTACCGTACTGAGAGAAATACTAGATTGATTTCTGCTTTGCCACAAAGTCATGGCTGACCCCAAACTGAAACAATATCCTGAAGTACTTTTCCTGTCTGAAGAACTTCCAGCCAATTTGAATCAGTATAGCCATACAATCTGAAGTCACAATCTTTAGTATAATAGAGGCCATAGTCCAATGTACCCTTAAGGTATCTCATCACATGCTTTGCAACTACAAGGTGAACATGTCTAGGCTCCACCAGATACTAAATCAAGGTGTTCACAACAAGGAATATATCTGGTCTGGTATTCATTAGATACATCAACAAACCAATCATTTGTCTGTATAGAGTAACATCAACTATTTTTAACTAAGTACCAACCAATAACTTCAGATTCGTCTCCATAAGAGTGGACATGGTTCTACAGTCCATCATGTTGAATCTCTTCAGAATTTATACATCATACTTTCATTGACTAAGGAAAATATCTTCTGGGCTCTGCCCTACTTCAAGACCTAAGAAATAGTGCATCGAGCCTAGGTCCTCATTTCAAATTCAACGACAAGCTTCTTCTTACAATCTGTGATGAGCTTTTCTTCATCTGTCAAGAACAATTCATTCACATATAGCAACAATATAACTGGTCCATCATTCTCAATCTTGAAGTAAAGGTTGGGATCATCTTTACTCTTGGTAAAGCCCAAGCTCATCAAAAAACTATCAACCATGCCATACCAATCTCTTGGAGCTTGCTTCAACTTGCAGACACGAGTCTTCCTGTCCTGTACTTTGAAACCAAATTTTCACATCACATTGTATCAACCTGGTACACTTTCTCAGCTGCAACTTAATCTGCACAATCATGTGCTAGGTTTATGTGCTTTTTGAAAAGAACTATCCGTCTCACTGCCTGAGAGTATGTTCTCTACTCTCTCTGCAACTATTCCTCTGGGATTGGGACTCTGCACCTGCAGCTGCTCTGAAGCTGAGAATGACTGCTCCATTCCCATTGTGGCTGCTGAACTATGAGAGTAACAATCTTTTATTGTAGTCATGTATCCATGGCCCAACTCATGTGTTGCACCAACTGGCACTGGAGATAACTCAATCTCAAATACATGGATTTTTATACCTGCTCCCTCTAAATCTCATATTATGTCGACCTCTTTTAATGAATCATGGTTTCTCTATAGATACTTTTCTTTGATTATTGGAGCAAGTGTGTCTTCATAGTCTTCTCCCTCTTGTTGGGAGAATCCCCCAGACATAAATCAGGCTTTGTGCATCTTTGTACTGTTATCTACAACATGCTTGATCTGTTAGATCAATCTTGGAAGTCACCACTGACTTCCCTTCTGGTCTCAAGGAAAAAACTATATCCCAATCCTTTTGACTAGCTTCCTCCTCTGTCACTGAAATAAGGGAATCTTATCAGGAGATTTCATGTCTCCAAGAGGTCTTTGAAGCTACGATCTAGTCTTCTCAACTCATGGCATATGCCTGCTAGTCTTGGAAGATGTCTCTTTTTCCCATTTGATCCTTTCTGAGATCAGGCTTACTCCGAGTCTTGATTTCTTCTGAGTCTACAAAAACTTCATAGTCTCTATAGGATATACTTGGTGTTGAATACCAAGTCTTAATATTGAAAGATGAGTCAGACTTCAAACGAATTATGCTCCATGTCAAGGTGTCTTCATTGTCCATTGACCAAGTCTACTATGATTTCTATTCTAATGTTTGGTCATCTTTGGAGCCTTTTGGTCCTTACAATCAATCTCCATATGAGATACTTTGTATCTCAAAAGTAGCTTCTTCATCTTCTCTGGTACATGGATGTATACGGTCATGTATACAACTTGGATAGTCTGCTCCATGTCTCATCTAATATATTGTCTCTTGCAACCATCACTATAGCTCCTTTAGGGTTATCACTTGTGACCTACTTGGAACAAGAGCAACAAGGGAGAAACATCAAACAAGAATAATACTCTTTATAATAATAATAAAAACAATAGTGAGAATGATCGTCACAGTAGCTCCTTCAGAGCTATCACTTGTGACCTACCTGAAACAAGGGTAAAAAGTAATAAATACAATAATAAGGAATGAGAGCAACACTCTTCTAGTGTTGTGATCAATTATTCCTTCATGGTAACCTGGAAAAAAAACAAGAAGTTTATCCTAGAGAAGATGTTAGTTATATCTAGTAAATTATTACAATCGACATTTATCTCAATAGTACTCACATGCTACTAAGATTCAATAATAAATTTTTTCAAAGATTGCTATCACAACTATAGTGTTTAGCAGTTATCAAACTTGATATGTGAAAATTTGAATCTTATCAATTTAGTTAATCAAACCTGGAACCTAGAGTCTTGTCCTCAAGAATGAGTGTGTTGCTTTTCTTTCGAGTCTCCTTCACTCAAGATGACAAGTATTTTTCTTCAACTTGTCCTTTGTACTAAGATAATATGCTTTCTTGACAGAAATCTGAGTTAGGGAATAAAATCTTAATCTCAACTTTAATCAATCTAATACTTTGACTTTAGTTTTGACCAATGGTTAGTATGATAATTTCAACAGATCAAAATGCAACCTGGATATTCATAAGATTACAATAATTCCATAACAAGTAGAGGTATATCAAAGTAATCAAAAGATCCTTTCTCTTGCAAATACCCTTTAAAAATAATGATACAGTTTAAACATATGTAAGTACATACCTCTGACAACATCGACATGTAGTGGAACCATTCGGTAGCAGTGGCAAGCAATAACGAATTTTTAAAACTTCAAAGGTTCTTCAACTTGTAACTTAAAGTTATCTGGGGATTTGCACTAGGACAATAAAAAATGTCCCAACACTTCACAAAAAATTTCACTACAACTAGTATTGTAGCTGGTGCTGGCACTGCCACCGGTGTTTCAACTGGCATGAAGGAACTATCACAAAGGAACTAGCACTACAACTGCAAATTAGGATTTTATGAGGAAACCCTAATTTTTCAAACTTCGAATTTCAGAATTCTGATCCAAGGACTAGATGCACCCTCCTAGGGAGAGTTCCTAGGTGTGGTTACTTTCTCCAATGTCCTCCTCAAACAAGGAAAACATCACACTTAAGGTTTATGCAGAAACCCTAATTCTACAACAACTGCAATACTGAAAAATGGATTGTGAGTTGGTCTCCTTCAGGACTGCTTTGATACCATGTTGAAGTTTTACTTATACAACTAACAATTATGATTCTTCTTTATTATTATATTCATTTATCACATTAGCTACATAAATAAGATCGCTAAAAGAGAGGAAATCACATAAACAATAGAGACACACAAATTATCCTGAGAAACTCTCATGGGGAATAAAACCCAACAAAACTTCCTCAATATAGATAGACGAAAGACCCTCCTTGATGTCACCCCCAGTCACAACAACTACTCCTCCAAAACTTGCGCACTATAGAGCTAGTTGGTGTGTGTCCAAATGAGGCACTAACCTCTCTTATAAATAATGGTTTGGACAACCTATAATTAGGTTTGGGACGGCCTGTCACTTTACCCTCTTAATTTACAATTAACTGTCAAGGCACAATATGGCCGACTTTTACTAAGGAACAATAAGGCCTAATTAAATATAATATAATAATATTATTCAACTCTCTCTCAGGTAGAATATTCTTCGAAGTTACAATATTTCAACAAAAGGATGGTACCTTGAGGCTATGCATCGATTTCAGACAACTGAATAAGGTGAATGTGAAGAACAAGTATCCTTTGCCAAGGATAGATGATCTTTTTGATCAGCTGAAAGATGTGAAAATATTCTCCAAGGTTGAACTTAGATCAAACTATCATTAAGTGAGAATTAAGGAAGAAGACATTATCAAGACAACCTTCAGAACAATGTATGGCCATTATGAGTTCACAATGGTGCCTTTTGGGTTTTCAAATGCACAACCTGTCTTCATGTGTTTAATGAATGGTATATTTAGAGATTACTTAGATAAGTTTGTCATTGTATTTTTGGATGACATACTTATTTACTCTAAATTTGAAGAAGAGCATGAACAACACTTGAGGATGGTGCTATGAGTATTGAAGGAGCATCAATTATATGCAAAGTTGAGCAAGTGCTCATTTTATCAGAGGCAGATACATTATTTGGGCCATATCATATCAGAGGAAGTGATAACAATGGATCCATAAAAGATAAGAGCCATTGAGAGATGGCTAGTGCCAAATAATGTCTTAGGTGAGATATTTCATGGGGCTTGTAGGTTACTACAAAATATTTATTGAATGTTTCTCAAATATTGCACACCCAATCACATCTTTGAAAAAGAAGGGTGTGATATTTGAGTGGACTTTTGATTGTGAAAGAAGCTTCTAACACTTGAAGAGCTTGTTGGCAAGTGCACCAATTTTGAGGATTGCTGATACAAATGAATATTTTGTTGTTTGCACTGAAGCATGAAATGAATGGCTTGGAGGAGTCCTTAGTTAGAATGGGCATGTGGTATGCTATGAATCAAGGAAGTTAAAAAAACATGAGAGACACTATGCCACTCATGATGTAGATTTGACATCCATAGTTCATTCTTTGAAGATGTGGAGAAACTACCTCATGGGAAAGCGATTTGATATGAGAACAAATCATAGTGGTTTGAAATATTTGTTTGGACAATGAACCTTTAATGACAGGCAAAGTAGATGGTTGGAATTCCTCAGTGAGTAAGAATTTGATATTAAACATATAAAAGGCAAGGAGAACAAGGTGGATGATGCACTTAGCAGGAGGGTGCATGAGATGTTTGCTACAACCATTATCATGTTTAAATATGATTTGAAGGACATAATTTTAGAAGTTGCAAAATCAGATCAACAATACATTGAAACATATGAAAAATAACAAGGTAATTTGTAGCAGAAAATTAAAAATTATGAGCTAAGGGAGGATGGAATCCTATTGTACAAAGGAAGAATTTATGTTCCATTTTTTGCAAGAGTTTCAGAGGTGATCTCACCAAGTAACTTCTAGATTCACATTTACTGCACTTTGTAAAGAAACAACAATTACATTTGGAGTTCTTTCTTGCATTTGGAATTAGGTAATCTAGGCACTAAAAATGACTAAAAAGAACCATAAATTCTTTCCTTTGTGTTGCCACATGGATGACCAATTTCATCATTTGAATTCTTAGTTTAGTTGTTTTTTTTTCACAACCACTTAATCGCTTAGGAATAGGAACCTATTTTGGCACCCCTATTATTCTTTTTCCCTCACACTCATTGTGATTTTGGGAAATCAGAAAAGGGTATCTTAAGAAATTCCATCTCCCTCTAGAAAATCATCAAATCATCAATTAGGGGAGACCAATACCTATGAGTTTGCTTTTGACAAATTGAAACACACTCCTAAAATTGTAAAGGGCTCATACATGCTCACATGCTTGCAAAGTTGGTATAGTTTCAAAGTTTTTAAAGCAATCAAAACAACCTAGGGAGTTAAAGGAATATGTAAGGACCCAATGTCCACATGATTTGAAATCTAGGAGAAGTTCCAATTTCATTAGATTAGACAACATCTTAGGGAGTTTAAAAGATCAAAGTAAGGACCCATATGTCCACATTGTTAGTGATTTAAGGATTTTGAATTATGAAAGGATTGTCTAAACACCTTTAGTAAGTTAGATTAATCAAGATTTTTAACGAACCACATTATGTCCACATGCAAAAAATCTTGCACATTAACTTATTGAAAACATTATTGACACTATTTTTCACTCTTTGCACACAAGAGCACCTCATCTCGTCATAGGTCACAATAGAGGTTCATACCTCCCGAAGCTACCATAATATTAACACTCCCTCCTAGCTAGGGAGGTATGGTCTTGAGCACAACATACCATTCAACTGGTAGCAACACGAGCACCGCCATTATTATCCAACTAGATAATCTCTTATGACAACTGGTACAACATTAATTGATAGAACACACCTATGTCTATTCAAGGTAGTATGCAACTACTCAAATTGTGACACATATTCACAAACAGTGGAACAAATCCACCATAGTAGTATATCTCTACTGTCTGGAGACAAGCAGTCTTCGAGCCAATCTTTCACTCACATCTGTGAGTTCTGAAAGAATATCTGCCTCACGAACAGTGGAACATATCCACCATAGTAGTTTACATCTACTTTCATATAGTCTTCATAACAAACATCTGATAGCAACCTGCATAGAAACAATGTTATGATATAAACTGAATCATTTGGGCAAATCTTTCACTCACGTCTGTGAGATATGAAAGAATATCTGCCCTCAGTATAGAACATCAGCAATGGGCTATCTGCCCTATTCTTCTCAACCAAGGAAGAAGGATTGTTTTTGATTTCTGAGCCTAGACCATTCCTCACCCTGGGCCATTCTTCCTGCACTAATCAAAGTGCACCCTGGACAGAATGTATAAACCCTAAGGAATGTTTGGACCATTCCCCACCCTGGGCCATTCCTCCTACACTAATCAAAGTGCACCCTGAAGAGAATGTATAAACCTTAAGGAATGAATGTCCTAGACCATTCCCCACCCTGGGCCATTCCTCCTACACTAATCAAAGTGCGCCCTGGAGAGAATGTATAACCCTAAGGAATGTCTGTCTCTGATTGCTGAGCCTGGACCATTCCTCCTACACTAATCAAAGTGCGCCCTGGAGAGAATGTATAACCCTAAGGAATGACTGCCCAGACCATTTCCTCTGTTAACCACAAGAGGAAAAGACTGTCCTGTATCAACCTCCAAAACAGACCATTCCTCATGTTAACCACAATGAGAAATCGCTGTCCGGCGAGGCGGGCCAGTCTTCTTGAGTAACCCTCAAGAAGAGACACTGCCCTAGACCACTCCCCATGTTAACCACAATGGGAAGTCGCTGTCTATGATACATCAGCAATCAGTCTACCTCCCATGTTAACCACAATGGAAAGTCACTGTCCGTCAGAAATCTCAATCCACTTTCCGAACAGGAAAGAATCTGTCCAATCTGGACTATTTTTCAATTACAAAGATAAATAATATTTTCAGTGCTCCCTCCTAATCTGGAGAGTCATTTAAGTCACAAAAATAAATGTTTTCAAGAATATTTTTCCGTAACTTCTCCTAGCTTGGAGAATCTTCCCTTTCAACTAAGGGAGTTATTTCCACGATCCCCATCTTCTCTTGGAAATATGCAAACTTAATTCTGGATAGAGGTTTTGTCAGGATGTCTGCTGTCTGCTCATTAGTGGGGATATACTCGAGCTTTACCTCTCCTTCCTGGACTTTATCTTGAATAAAGTAGTATTTGATCTCAATGTGCTTCGATCTTTCATGAAACACTGGATGTTATGATAATCTTATACAACTCTGATTATCACGATATATTATGGTCGATTCTGGAATCTGATCAAATAAATCGAAGATTAACTTCCTTAGCCATACTGCTTCTGTGCATGCTTCACAAGATGCCATATACTCTGCTTCTGCTGTACTGAGTGCGACAGACTTATGTTTTCTGCTGCCCCAAGATATCATAGCGGAGCCCAAGCTGAAACACATACCTGAAGTACTCTTTCTGTCTTTTGCACTTCCTGCCCAATCAAAGTCTATGAATCCATGAAGTTGGATATCACTGGATGTGGTATATCTCAAGCCATAGTTTATTGTCCCACAAATATATCTTAGGACATGCTTTGCAACTATCCAATGCTCTTGTTTAGGTTCCACTTGGAATTGACTTAACGTGTTTACAACAAAGCAAATATCTGGTCGAGTATTTACTAAATACATCAATGATCCAATTAGCTGTCGATATAGAGATGGATCAACTGGATCGGAGTCTGGGACTTTCACTTTTCTTATATCTGCATTCATAGGAGTGTCCATGGACTTACAGTCCATCATTCCAAATTTATGAAGGATCTTTATTGCGTACTTTCCTTGTCCAAGGAATACTTCACTATGCTTCTGCCATACTTCTAGTCCCAAGTAGTAATGCATGAGACCTAGATATTTCATATCAAATTCAGAGGCTAATTCCTTCTTGCACTGGATAATTAGAGATTCTTCACCTGTTATGAATAGATCATCGACATATAATAGTAGAATCACAGGTGCATTATTCACAACTTTGTAATAAAGGTTTGGATCTGCATGACTCTTGGAGAAACCAAGTCTTGTTAGATAACTGTCCATTCTGGCGTACCAAGCCCTTGGAGCTTGCTTGAGTCCATATAGAGCTTTCTTCAATCTGCAAACGTGAGTGTCTCTGGAATGTACCTCGAATCCTTGAGGTTGTTCAATATACACTTCTCCTTCAATAGCTCCATTGAGGAAGGTTGTCTTTACATCCATCTGGTGTAGATTCCATCTCATGGAAGCGACAAGGGATATGATAGCTCTGATGGAGGTATATCTTGCCACCGGAGCAAAGGTTTCGTCATAATCTTCTCCCTCCTTCTGGGAGAACCCTCTGGCCACGAATCTCTCCTTGTATTTATCCACGCTTCCGTTTGCTGCATGTTTGATCTTGTATACCCATTTTGAGGTTACCACTGATTTTTCTTTAGGTCTGGGTACAGTTTCCCATACTTCATTTTTCATAATGGATTGATGTTCTTCCACCATAGCTTCTTTCCATTGTCCCTTTAGGACTGCTTCTTCAAATGTGGTAGGTTCTTCATCTAGAAGCTTCGTCATGTATGCTGCATAACTTGAGAATCTTTTCGGTCTTTTACTCTTCCTGGATGTTCCTTCTGGAACCTTGATTCTTTCTGCATCTTGTAATGTAGCTTCAAGCCAAGATGGTCGTTTCTTGCTCTTTGGTATGATATCTGAGTCAATGTTCTCACATGGCTCCATAGGATGATCAGGTTGATCCTTTTCATTATTTTCGTTTTCTGTGTTTTCTTCATTTGGTTCTTCAAGTTCTTCTTCTTCTATAATTTCTTTGATGGATTTCCTGAAGGCCATCCTTTCATTGAACGTTACGTCTCTACTAACTTCTATCTTGTGTTGTTCTGGAATATATATTCTATAGGCTTTGGATGAATCACTATATCCCACGGATATCCCCTTCTTTCTTGAGGGTTCTAGTTTATTCCTTTTATCTTTGGGAATATGAGAGTAAATTGGACATCCAAATATTCTTAGATCTTCTACATTAGGTTTCTTATCTAAGAATGCTTCTTTTGGTGTCATGTCCTTCAATATACGATGAAGGCTTCTGTTCTGTACATATATTGCCATCATTATTGCTTCTCCCCATAGAAACATGGATAGACCTTGATCGTTCAATAAGGCTCTTACCGTTTCTTCGATAGATCTGTTCTTTCTTTCTGCTACACCGTTTTGTTGAGGATTATGAGGAACAGTCAGCTCCCTTCTAATCCCTGCCGATTTGCAGAATGCAATGAACTCCTTCGAGGTGTATTCTCCTCCATTATCTGTTCTTAATGTCTTGATCTTCTTGTTCGTAAGGTTTTCTATTTCTTCCTTGAATTCTTGGAACTTGCTGAATACTTCGTCTTTTGATTTCAGTAGGTACAACCATGTCTTTCTTGAATAGTCATCTATGAAGATTATGTTAAGAACCAAATATCAATATAGCATAGAAAAACCTTAGAAAAAGTACTCAACGCCTTGAAAAAGAGATAATTTCAGATAATAAGCATCTTCGAGGGGGCAACCTCCTTTTACCCCACTTAAATGTTTAAGTACAAGATGATTCAAAATGAAAATGTCTCCTTGTATATATAGGAGACTAGGAGGTATAATTACAACTAATGGCCTAAAGCCGACATAAATAAAATAACATTACTAATATAATATACCCCAATTAAGGGGTAATGAGCCAATATTAGGGCTTAACATGTCCCTCCCCTTGAGACAAGTGTTTTCCACAACGCTTGAGTAACTCTGGATGCTTCTGTATAAAAGACTCATCTTCCCAAGTGGAATCTTCAGCCGATAGTTTCCTCCATTTAATGAGATACTCTGAAATGGATCTATTCCTCAGCTGGCGAATTCTTGTGTTAGTGATGGTTTCAGGCTCCAATATGATTTTTCCTTCCTCGTCAAGTTCTGGCAATATAGTTTGAACTGGGATCTTGTCTCCTGTAACCTTCTTTAAGCATGAAACATGGAAAACTGGGTGTACTCGTGAAGATGCAGGCATCTCCAATTTGTATGCCATAGTACCAATCTTTTGCAACACCTTATAAGGGCCATAGTACTTTGGTAATAATTTATTATCCTTCTTGGCTTGCTTGAGGGACATCTGTTTGTATGGTTGTAGTCTTAAAAATACCCAATCCCCTACTTCAAAACTTTTTTCACTACGATGTTGATCTGCTTGTTGTTTCATGCGATTCTGTGCCATGGTCAAGTTGTTCTTTAAGATTTGGAGAACTTGTTGTTGATTCTCGATGTGATCTTCCACTGCTTGAACCTTAGATTTTTCTTTTAGAGAAGAAGTGATGGAAGGAGGGTGGTATCCATAAAGTGCCATAAATGGTGTCATTTTTGTTGCAGTATGAAAGGAAGTGTTATA